>JAHWFP010059601.1:630-16443 GCA_023313725.1 Lithobius niger | reverse complement strand
CCCCCCCCCCCACCCCCACCCCCCCAACCAAGAACAGCGAAAAAAACAAGTCCAGACGGCGTTTAAAGGAGTTAAGCGAAGATGCAGAGTGATTTGGTAATTTTGGTGGTCATATTTTCAGTTACTCCACCCCCCCGCCCCCTCACACACACACAAATAATGACCGGTTCCATAGTGGTTGGGTTGGATTAGGTTAGCTGATTGAATTTCGTGGTGCAGGAGATAAGTTTCATAGGGCAGTAAATAAGTTTCACGCACCAAGCTATTGTTATCATTGAACTTTACTGTAACGGCAGGAACTGCACTTTTTTGTAGCGTCAAGGATGCATCTTGCCAAAACGGAACAGTCCCCTTGGGGAAAGACGGGGTAAGTGGTTATTTTGTACGCAATATTAGGTGTGGGTCGGAGGAAGGGAGGGAGGGGGATAAAAGTAAAGGTTCCCAGCGAGGTACGCAGACACACTGAGTTGTGGCACATGTTAGTCATGTACCTTTGGCGCCGTGGTTTCGGCTGGGCGTGCGACAAACTTCCAAAGTCATCTAATTTTACGGCATGTTTTGTTATATTTAAAAATGGGATTGCTAGAAAATATTGTGCTGTATTGCTGGTATTACATTGCGCATATCCCATGGTAATTTGCAGTTCCCGCGCTTAGTTACTGGAACTACTTTCGCCCTTCCCCTCTGGTTTATTCACGCGGAGGTGCATGGAAAACAATGCCGACTCAGATAAAAGCTCCGTGCTCGACCGAGATACGAAGCTTTTATCTCGGATGGGCATGTTTCCAAGTAATGCGTCCATTTGCTTGTATAACCCCATCCTGTTGTGCGCATAATCTGTAGCTGGCATAGGGCACTTGACGCCTACGCTTTCTGTCGGTCTAAAATTCTCACATTGTACATTTTTTTACTATTGCGTTACCCTGAAATGACTGTAATGGCAGGCAGGCCATGTAGTAACTCGAGGAAACAACCAAATACAGAAAAATTACTTACTGGAGTAAGGATCGAAAAGCATCTGGAAAAACATCTGGAATCACAATTGGCTGTGTTTGTTCTGCTAGACCACCTAAGAGCATGGCCTCGAAGACAGGGCTGGAAACACCAAGAAGAAGTTTGTGGGCTGCAAAGAAATTAGTAAAGCTAATCAATCGTTAATTCTTTGAGAACGGGTTCACATGTATTACACGATTAAATATTTTGTTTACAATCTTTTTGCAAGTTGCCGAAATTAAGAGGACTTGTCATTGAATGTGCATGTTTTTGCTAGATGGCTTACAATACAAAAATATAAAAAAACTCTGTGAAGTTATATTCAAAACTCGGCATCCGCATTAAAAAGGGAAGATAGTTGAATGAATGGCTTTTTTAACTGCCAGGGTTATTTTTGGACGGAGAGCAACAATTTTGATAGCAAATGCGTAGGAGCTTTACCATGCCCATTTCGACACGAGCACGAGCACACACCCTTTTACAAATCCAGTTACAAATTCCTTTTACAAACCCCCTTTTTTTTTTTTTGCAAACAAAGAACATAATGGAGCCATCTTTCTGAACTTTTAAGGATGACCAGTGGGTAGCAACAATTAAACCTCTGATTAGGACTTTGCATTAGGCGTCCAATGACCGCTGTGTTTTTATAACAAAAACATCAACTACTCAACTAAATCGACCCGTAGTTTTACAGTAAGCTACTATCGCGTTCAGTCGCTTAATACAACCTCTAGACTATGAGAGGACACACCTAGAAGGCTGTGCATATCCGCTGAATATCGACCAATCAACCGGCTGCGCTGAACTAAAAACAACTTGCATCGCAACATAAAATGTTCAATCATATCTACAATTGAATTTCCTCTCCACAATAACACAAGGAAGAGATATCTTCATCCCACTTTGGTATTAAATAATTTAGAAGAACATCGCTAATACGTAGTCTGGTCAAAAGATGGAGACTTATACGGAAACTCTGTAACAATGAACATAACAAGTATATGGGAATAATTTACTCCTAACTTCTATTCTTTTATCCAGATTAGTTTAAGCGAAGTTTGTTGATCCGCACCTGGATGTATAGCATAAAGCGTACTGAATATTCCTCTGGTCATTTCCCCGGAGAAATTATGAAGTTACTTCAGCAAGTTTGAGATCCATTCACGGTTTGGATGTTCACCCTGGTTTAACCGTAACAAAAAATCATCATTCACAACGGGGTTCCTCTTCACTCGAACATAAGGCGGCGGACCATGGCAAGCACTAGCGATCAAAACGTGATGTGCCATTTGTAGGAAGTGCTGGTCCCATACGGGCAAATCCAAGATGTGGTGAGGTGGCTGGACATTAAAACCGAAGCCTAAAACCAAGCCTTTGTTCGCAACGTACTGTTCGTCACGTGGTTCAAATCATCAGTTCCGTTTTTGTCCAACAATTGATGCTCTGGTGACAAATTTGAGAAACCGTTGCAAAGTCGCCATACGGTGCATGTGTGGTGTCTGAACGGTAAGGGTAGCATGTGAGTTATCCCGAAATGCAGTGTCAGTGATTTATCCAAGGATAGATTAACTTAGAAAAAAATTGAAATTCCTCTTCGCACAAATGACGAAACTAGTCTACAAATTCTCGCTAAATGCACTCATTGGTTCTTTTGGTGTTGGTATGAACCTCCTCCTCCTCGATGAATAAAGCAGTTTTGTTCTCCCAGCGATCCATCACAAACTTACTGAAAGTAGCCTAACTCACTGTCAAATCGACGATTGTTGCAGGATGATACTACTCACGGTGCATCAAGCAAAGTCCATGTCTTATATACGTAATAAAAATGTTGTTTCTTATAGAGTTAAGATAGAATATTATCCGTAACATTACTAAGTCTTACGACAATTATCAATAACTAGCAGAGTCGCTCGCTTCGCTCGCTCATTCCGCGTCGTCTCGCTCCCCTCCCCCCCATATAATTTGTCGTTCGGTCGGTAATTGGCATCGTATGTTCGCGCTGCTGGCCGTTGCGTTCTGGGCGCAGCTACTATCTCAGCGGGCCTTGGCTGCTACTTTTATAATTTGCCGTTCCGTCGGTAGATGGCGGGGATGGCATCGTATGTCCTGCTTGCTGCAGATGGAGATTGCTGCTGCGCTGCCAATGGCAGCGTTCCGCATCTTGTGTAATTATATATATAGATTTATTTTTAACTATTTACGTTTAAATCGGACACCGTATTTAGTTTTTACGTACTACGGATGCTGCTGCCTCAATTGAGACTTTAATCCAGGACCTTGCATTCGTATTTTCCTTTTATGGCATTGTACCAGTTTTTCTTTCCCCACGCGGTAGATCGTTAATAGCTAATGTTTGCTACAATTATCCCATTATCGTGTAATTATTTTCACTCTAAATATATTCGTTGGCCTTCCGCTTACTTGTTGTTTTATTTCTGCTTTTAAGAATGTCTGGAGCCAGTTCATTCATACAACCATTAATTACTTTAGATGACGTCAGGAAAAAAAATAAATATTATTTAAGTAGAATACAATATTTGTCTTAAGCAGGCCCTGACTGACCAATGGCACTCGGGACCTTTTAGTTTATGTAGTTACAAGTAAAATTTTGTTCTTGAATTGTTTTTTCGTTGTAATTTCCTGGTTGGGCTTAAAATTGGCCCTTATTTCGATCAGTTGCTGGAGTTCCTAGATGAGACATGGACGATTATAATTTTAAAATGTTAATTTCTGTCTCCCATGTTCCGTGTATTGTGGTTGGGGGGGGGGAATGAGGCTTAATGGCGCGTCGACAGCTTGGTCATTAGCGCCAACCTCAGTCACAGTGCAGTGGTGCGGGTTGCCACTGCACCACACATTACAGAGATATTATTCAAACCCCTAACCTAAATCTTGTCATACATCTGTACCTCGTGCAAAAATTGAAAAACACCGGACAGGAGGACAGACTTATCGCCCAATTGACGCACAATGTCATGCGGAAGATGGAAACGACGACGAAAACCATCAAGATGGCTACAATCAACAAGGAAGTGCCGGACCGTAAGTGGCCGCCGACACCAATAACATTCAGGAGGGTCAACCCCCCGCAAAAGGAAACAGTGAGTAAGTCGAGTGTGACCAATGCGCAAACGGGCCAACACCACCTCCTCACGGCGACTGCGGCGACACGCCGAGTGCCATTCCTCAACAGTGCCTTTAATAGCTCGTAATTTATTGCCGTCCTGTCCATCCCACGAGGCTTGCCAAAAATCGTGTAACCTTAGACGCAGAGTTGGAAAAGCGTCCGAGGGAATAAGGCTGAGATCCCTTCCGAGAGGGCCAGAAAGGGCCCCTTTTGCTGCAGAATCCGCTTGCTCATTTCCACCTATCCCAACATGGCCCGGGATCCAGCAGAAAAGCACGGTTTTCCGCTGGCCAGGCAAGCGGGAAAGCAAAGCTTGGACACGTTGTGTCAAGGGGTTCCGTGGATTGCAAGTCGCCAAGGACTCCAGGGCACTCATGGAATCGCTAAAGATAATGAAATGCGTGCCCTGAAGGCCAAGGATCCATTCCACCGCCAAACCGAGAGCCAAGAGCTCTGCAGAAAACACAGAATAGCCTGATGGAAGGCGATGGGCAACCGTCACTCCCTTACAAACACAAGCACAAGCCACGCCAGCGTCTGACTTCGACCCATCAGTAAACAGCCGCTGATAACCGGCGTACTGAGAACACAGCCGCCGGAACTCCTGTATTGTGGTTGGAGCCCCTTTAAAACGTCTCAGCAAATGGGCCCCTGAACTGCTAGTCTTGGCCTAGTCTTAAATCTTAAGTCATTGCTAATCAAGATTAAACTTTTAGAAGGAAACGGGGAAAAAATCTAGGTTAAATAAATAAATAAGCTAAGACCCGTTGTAGCGTTTATTTATCTTCTTACTGCAGTTATGTTTCTGTTTGAGGCTTAACAGTTTTAAAATTATTCGCCAGCACTTCTTTACAGCCCAAGTGTTATTTCCAATGTTTCGTGCGCGAACCTTTCACTCTGCCCAGCGAACACCAGGTGTCCTTCCACGGCCATTCCCCTTTTCAATACTCGTGCGTCCACCATTTTTCCGAGAGTTTATTTTTTTTTAAACCAACCAAGAACAGCGTTTGGTATCCAAGCAACCAACTTGTTGATGGGCGCCAGAGTGGAAATGGAAGAGTCTTTTACAACCCACGCTCGTTGAAGTCTAGCCACTTTAGAAGTTGGAAAATAATATCGGATAAGGAACAATAATAATAACACCACATTCAACCACTTTAAACTTTGTCCTTTTTCCCGTTCATCTGGAATGAAATGGCATTCGCTGGAATTTCGAGAATCAATGAATGAACGAAGGGATTAAAAGAGTAATGAAAAACAAACGAAGACAGTAAATCTACAGTTTAAAAACAAAACCCTGCTGTAGCTACGCAGTTTAAGTTAAAGAATTTGTACAACGGGAATACGAGAGATGAGCCAATACACGTTCATTCCGAAGATCTTCCGTTCGGTTAATTAGGCTCACTACATTTTTTTATTGCTGCTGCTTCCAGGAAGGTCTGAATATGGTTGGGAGTGTTGCCAAATGTTTTATGCATTTACTATAGATAAGAAACTAAGTTGAGAGTTCATAGAATAGTCCGAAGATGTGTTAAGCTATATTTTGGTTTTTTTTTTATGCAAATTATGGTGCTCAATATTCGATTTATTGCCAAATTGACAGCACTAAGCTAGGCAATCAATCGCAAAATCCAGAGATTTTTTTTAAAGCCTATAAGAAAAAGTTACAGGAAAAAAGTTGCCGAATGAAAGTCACAGAAAATAAGACAGGAAAGAAGTGACAAATTAACTTTTAAAATTATGTGTTTTGGTACTCCAGATGCACCTTTTTAGCATAGTCCAACATTAGGACAGTACTCATTATGAGTTCACAAGCTGAAATTTATTGATTCTTTGTATTTATCGTTAATTGTTCTTACGATAGATCGATCTATCTGAGTGAAGTGTATGTCGATCACACTTTTGGCAATGGTGCCTTTGGCGGTATGCAGTCAGAAATGTTGGGGGCCGTGCTTCGCGCGGGAACAATTAACGTCCTAAAGCCGACCCAATCAGTAGTGCTAGATACTCACTGCCAGAGTATACGAAGGCCATGGAAATTATTCACAGTATTAACCATTTTGTGACTTTTTCGTGTTTTTTTTTCTTGACAAATGTGTGACTTTTCTTCTTGTGAATTTGTTCCGCTCTGCAAACTATTAACTCTAATGTTAGATTTAGGATTGCGACAGAAAACATCAATGAACGATATCTCCACTTATTTTGTTTTCGCCAATCTTATCACCTTTCATTTGTCCAATTGAGTTTCAACGTCAAGCAGAGAGTAAAAAAGTTTGTACATTACTTAAATTGCTGCGAGTTGCAATGGCCAGAAGGCAGTTCGTACGACGGAAACATTCTCAACTCAAGAAGATAGAAGAAAAAAACATATATTCCGCACACACAAAAAAAATAAGCTCTTAGTTTACTTCATTCCGGACTGCTCCAATTTGTAATGGATGCAATCTGTGCAGTTTCTTCTGGACAAGCGGAAATTAAGTTGTCTTCCATGACCAAAAAAGAAAAAAAGAACTACCAATTTGGCTTTTGCCTTGTGCATCAGATGAATTAGTTGCTACTCCAGGCCATTTCTGCTTTTCCTTTCCGTCGCTTCTTATCTTTCTTCGTTTGATTTCGCTTTCTTCATTTCAACAGACTTTTTTAACCGACGCAGAAAAAGGAACGAGTACCTACTTCTTCATGTTTCATCGTTTCGGACATTGCAACTACGGCCCTTCACATACTTAAAGGGTCACTCATAACGAAAGTGGTGCCAGACTGGGCCCAACAGGAGGACATTGGTTCCCCAACGAAGGGGCAGAGGGTGCTAAAAACCTGAGTACGACTGGGAGAGGCCTGACCGCTCCCAGCCCGACGTAATTCTCAATTTCCTCTGCAGAGGCCTCCGTAAAGAGTGCTGCAGAAAGGTTAGAAATTTCGGGGGGGCTCAAATTTTGTTCGCCCCTTGGGTTGGGGCCCGGGGGAAGCACCCCCCCCCCCCCCAGCGGACCAAGATATTTTTAAGAACTCAGCATAAATTGGAAACGTTTCCTTGCAACTTCGACATACCGTTTCCTTATGAATTCATTTCAAATTTTTCAAATTTAGATTAATTCATTCAGGGTTTTTATTTTAAGCAGTGCAAGGACCTCACAGGAAATTGAAATTGAAATATAGGGCCTAACCAATTTTGTTCTGAGAAAGTTTGAGGTTCGTTGTTTTTTCCTGAGATTCACCTACTTCTATTCCTAGTTTCTTCCCATGATAATCGAACATTTTCCCCCCGGACATTTCCCCCCCTCAAAAAGAAGGCGGACATTTTCCCCTTCGACCCGGACATTTTTCCCCCGGACTTTTTCCCCCTAAGAAAAAATAATAAAAGAAAAAAGAATTTCTTTATGTTCAGTTAATTGCGTGTATGTAGGCTATTAAATTTACATTAAAACCGTCTAGTAATAGCTTGGACACATTATAAAGTTTCAAAGTAGTTGATTAAAACAATGAGCCAACAGACAATTTCCACTCTTTAAAAAAAAGTAGTTGATTAAAATTGTACTTACAATGAAAAAAAGTAGAGGTGACGATTAGACCGTGGGATTCTTTCTATCACAGGCCTATGAAAGTTGTGATATCCACCCAAAACCAAAAGCCAGGGAACGGCCGCCAAGGTTAATCCTATTAGCCAAGTTAATCGCACCGAATAATACTTTGGATGTTAAATGAAAACTTGAAGATTGCTACCACAAGTAGCAGTCTTCTAGTTTTCATTTAACTTTCGGACTATTAGTAGGTGCGATTAACTTGGCTAATACGATTAACCTTGGCGGCGTTTCCCTGGCTGAATCATATCACTACTTTCAAAGGCCGACCCTTTTTGGAAACTTGGCGGCTTCTCTTACACCAGTTTTGGTTTTGGGTGGGTTGTACTTACAAGGCTATTGTCCGAATCACGATAACTTAAAAAAGCGTATCCAAAGTGTAGGAAACGTTGCAAGATGATCACCTGTTATATTTGGAACATAATTCATTCAGTCGTTTCTGAAGACGTTTGTCTTTTCCGCTTTCTGCTTTGCGATGAGGGATGCCTGCGGAATCGCGTATGATTTGGGTCGAAGCACTTGTTTGGTCACATTGTAACACATCTATTGTGTTCCAAATGCTGGGGTGGTAATGACCAACTAAGTTATATCTATTATTCCGACCCTCACTTATGTTGTTAGAAAAGTGTATGGGGGAAATTTCCGGGGGGA
Organism: Lithobius niger; assembly: GCA_023313725.1. Taxonomy (NCBI): domain Eukaryota; kingdom Metazoa; phylum Arthropoda; class Chilopoda; order Lithobiomorpha; family Lithobiidae; genus Lithobius; species Lithobius niger. The sequence goes on along the minus strand of JAHWFP010059601.1, from coordinate 8,094 downwards.
AAATTGTCTGGGGGGGGGGGGGGAATGTCCGAGTTGAGGGGGGAACTTGTCCGCTTTCATTTTTGACGGGGGAAAATGTCCAGGGGGAAAAAGTCCGGGGAGAAAAGGTCCGCGAATCCTTCCCATATCTCCTTTTTCCGAGATTCGTGTTTTCGACTCACTTTTAGTTAGGGTGTCATCGCACTCATTTTCACCCCTCCCCTTCCCCATTCCGTCTCGAACCGGAAGCAGAACTCAAATGCGACAGGACAAATTATATTAACTTACTTGGTAAAACACGTAATTTCATCCTGAAATGAAGTACATTTCTTTTCCTGAAATCGGGTTATCGCTTTCTTCAGGAAAAGAAATAGCTTATTTAAGGACGTAATTAGGCTACTACATATTTAGTTTTAGTAAGTTCATACGACTTCTAGTTTTTTTTTTTCAGATTTCGTTTGCATTGCCCCTTTCACGACGAATTCCCCGACGCGATTTCGACATTAACCCCCTACGGGAGGGCGACGGGGTTTCGTCCCTCTGGCGCCAACGCTCACTCCGACAAGATTGAAGGCCTTGAAGTACTAAAAAAATAATAATAATAATTGAAAACCGTTGCAAGCACATTTCGTACAATTTTAAGAAAGAATCCAATTTCTTAACTTAGGCACGATTTTTTTTTTGCCAGTACAAGGCAACTACACACAGATTCATTTTCATGTTGCCTGTTGGTATAGAACGCTTTTCCTATAGCGAAACTAATAAACCATACAAAGCAAACAAAATATATCGGTTGCGAACTATGCGTGACAATGTAATAATAAATTTAAAATGTTTATTTGCTCCAGCAAAAATGGAAATGCATGGCTTCTGGGAGGACCAATAATAGAATGCCAAGGTTTAAAAAAAGCTTTAAAAACTTTAAAATCCTCCACTTATTTTATTCGTTTTCATATGCAGAGGATGCTCGTCGAATTTAAGATTGACTTCTTTAAAATTTTAGTAAAATATTGTAGACAGTTGTCCGGGCGAAGTAGGTGCACCCTCAGATTGCACATGTTTAAAAGTTTCCGAAAGTGGTAAGACCCTCGTGGCGTGGAACGGTACGAATATTTAGAGTTAAATATTTCGAATTCTGTCTCAAACTAGTGTCAAATGATATACAAGTTTTTTATCAATTTGTATTTATGACTGCTTAAAAGGAAACCTATTAACATGATATACCAATGTACATCACGTGCTTTGCCTGAATTTTACATGGAAAGGACAGTCCCATAAGCAGACGTCTGAACATTCACAACACATATTACGGCGTATAATACAAACCATTACAGCCGCTATAGTAAAGATATTTATTAAACTGAGTTGGCTGTAGGAATTTGTACAGACTCTAAAAAGGTTAGCCTATAGATTTAATTAATGGTGTTGGTAAACCATTAAGATGACCCTGTTGAAAAAAATCACTGAATATTTTGTTTGTTTTGTGCGTCATTACAATATAAGGTGAAAATACTATTAACTTTGCACAGTACGTGGACGTCATTGTTGACAAAACTCATCCACAATATGTGTAGACCATCAGTTTTCAAAAATATAGCCATTCAGCAATTCTAACCACTAGCCGGTCCCCACATACTAATTACCGGCCGGAATGGCACCGGCACCTTCCCCTACCCTCTCCCCCCTCCCCCGCATCCTCCTGTCTCCCTCCCCCACATTCTTCCCCTGCATTGTCAGATTGAGCCACCTTCCTGGTCACCCCTTTCCCCTTTCTCGCTTGAACTTCAGTAACACACACACACACACGCACACATATGATGAATTTGCTCAGTGCCGCCCAAGCCTATTATATAGATACCAAAATTTCATTAGGTTAAAAATTTGATATTTTCAAGGCCGGATTAAACCCTGTAGAGGGCTGGTGCTTAAGATTTATTGTGGCCTTATTCCCTCCTCCACCCTCAGTCCCGCAAAAAAGTTTTTTTTTTAACAGTAATTTTTTGTAAAAACAGTAAAAGTTAAATTTTTTTTATTTAAAATAGTACCTTATTTAATTTTCCCGTGAGTAATCCTTGAGGCCGTTTTCGGCCTGTGGCCCATGTGCTTAATCCAGCCCTGGATATTTTAATTGCTTTTTCAAGTCGCATCATTATACCCTTACAATACAACAGTTTTATCATGTTTTCTCTGCCGTTCCCCTCCACATTTTCTGGGGCTTAGGTTGGGTTATCATTACCACCGCTCATCTCAAAAATAAAACTATTACCTGATCGCATGTCATTTTTGACAGCCTATATCATCTTTGACCCATGCGCAATGTAGAAGCACAGAAGTGGTAACAACCATCATAATTTTTCATATTGTTTCAATGATACTTTAAAATGTGGGCCTTAGAGCTTCGGGCAGATGACCAGGAGTGGTTAACGCTCGTTAAACCCTTTGAAACCCTTTGTAAAATGTAGTTTAATGTTGTATTGTTTAGTTCGTGCGTTCTGTTTGATGACTGGCCATTTCTAGATTTTAGTTTATTTGTTCCATGTCTTCTTGGTGTTGACTTGATGTAGTTTTCTTTGTGGGGCTGGTGACCGTTTAGGTCAATGTTCCTAATAAATCAAACTAATCTAAATCTGTGTCCGTGTGGCTACCGCTCTTAATCAATTGAACTGAATTGTCTTGGTAGAGCTTGAAGCTCTGCAGACGGCAACGTAGAATTTGCTGCTGGATCTGCATAATTACAATCCGCAACCGCAAAAATAGTTTTTACTGAGCTAATGTTAAACTAAAGTGTCTTCTGTTGTCATTACTAGTTGTGGAATGGTCATGGGTATACAATAATGCCATTATTCAGTAAATATAGTAGTTAGTCAAGAAGTGATTTCCATTGTCAAGGAATTTTACCAGTCCAGGAATTGTGTATTTGCCGCGTACTTCAAGCAAACGAGTAAGTTTTGAATAAACATGATTATATACTAGACTGTTTCACTCAAAGCGACAGATCTGCTATAACGGTCTCTAATGAATCGGCAAATGTAATACAATTTCTTATAGTCATTTAATGAGGCCCGAGGACCATATTACATCCGACTTTCCGCAGTTTTTGCTGAAAATGTCTGCACCAGTGCGTGTCATGCTTCTAACTTTCAGTAACAAAAAATACAACAACCATTTATCCAAATGGAAGACGCACACTTCGCCTTACTGTCCAAATATGAACAGAGGCAAAGCTAACAACTTCCGAACATCTTCTTGACCTTAGCAAATCTGGACATATGGGAAACGACAAAAGAAATTGAGAATTTAAAAACGAAAGCTGTAAAACCCGATACAATACATCGTGAGACTCATCTGAAAGAAAGAGCTTTCAGATCTTACACCTTATTTCTAACTTAAAGATTGTGTCTTTTCAAATGAAGTAATGCGAATTGGATTTTGGACAAAAGCGATATTTCAGGCTGAGATTTGTTCTTGGTCGATGGAGTTTCTGGAGCGAGTGGAAACCATTAAGATAAGAAGTGAGTCGGATGAGATGGTTGAGCCCAATTCCTTGCCTCTCTCTCTCTCTCATCATGAATGCAAAGCGACCAACTTGGACGAATTAGACCCCCGCCCCCTCCCTCCCTCCCTTCCTCCCCTATGCCCCGTGGCAAAGAAGGTTTCCTTTCGCAGTCACGTACTAGATTGCTTGGAGGAAACCAATTAAGCTGCAATCTTACGAAACTTGGAGTGGACTTGGAATCACGCTGATGCTATATTCCCTTTGCACCACATAATGAAACCTGATGAACTGTTATGGACTATATTGAGTGAGTCTTCAGCAGTCGAAGTTAACAGAGAGTTTGAACTACAAGTTTGTGGTAAATGAGAACTTGTGGTCCAAGTCACCAAGACGACTTTAATTAGAACTGTAATGTTTGGGTTAAAAGCTGATATCGCAGTCTCAGTTACATATCCTCTGATACCCAGTCCAGTAAAAGACATGTCATCATTGAGGTTAATCTAAAGCTGATTGGTATTTGTTTCATCCGATGACAAATTTTAAATCCATCAAATTGCAGACGCTGTAGTAGTTAACGATGTTTGTAGATGTTTTTCAACCGTAAAATGATGTGCTGTGTTGTTGATTATGACTTTTGCATCTTTAGGCTGTAACGAGTTTTAACTTTTTCTGTCGTATTGACGTTTTTCCTCAGATGCATGAAAAATCAAACTCTTTTGCGTACAGTGGTCGTCACAGATATACAGTATATCATATCAAAAACCAAAACTGGTAAAAGGGGCCGCCAAGTTCCGAATGGTTTGGCCCTTCAAAGGAGTGATAACAACCACCAAAACATTCGCCAAGTTAATCGCACCGCTTAATAGTGCGAAGGTTAAATGAAAACTAGAACATTGCTACTTTTGGTAGCAATGTTCACTTTTTTATTCATCGTCCAAATTATTATTCGGTGCGATTAACTTGGTGAATGTTTTGGTGTGTTGATATCACTCCTTTGAAGGGCCGAACCATTCTCAACTTGGTGGCCTCTTCACCAGTTTTTGGCTTTGTTTATTTTGCTTTGTTTTTAGAGTTGGTTTATTTTTCGTGAATTGGACGTGAATACAATTTCTTTGGCAACGTTGTTTAGATTTACCGTGCTACACTAGCGTGTGTCTAGGCATGCACGCCAGTATACACGTTGTCATTGTCCTAACTTGGGCTGTCCAATGAGAGACGATGCCGACAATACTAACAATGGATATAACAATATTTTCGTACTTACGCGCCATCCCATGCCATCCTCGTTACACCACTTGGCTCCAAACCATAAAAGGTATACGCAGTTCGTATCGTACTGCAGCTATTCGTCCAATTTCATAGCTGGAAGCCTTCCCGTTATCTCGGTATCGATGAATAATCACCCTATGGAAATTAACATGGGGATGAGTGGACTAGAATTAGCTAGCTAACTAGCTAGTTACACATTTTCAACGTTATTGAGGGTCAGATTTTGCATTGAAAGCAGCTTAGCTGGCATTCCTACACGAGTTAGTTTTTGTCAGGTGGGTCATTACTCTTGAATTCAACAAAATTTAAGCTTTTGTACCGCATTATTGTTTTTCCCCAAGTACCTGAAATGTGCCCAACTATGCTTTAAGACATAAGACACTGGCGCTATGGCGCTGCGCTACAATGGTTTACAACCTCGACAATTGAATTGATGTGATGTTTGTTGTGATGATTGTTGCCTAACTTGGCGCGACACACTAGCGTGTGTCTAGATACGTCGTCTCGGTAGGACTTGTAAACCTTCCTCGACTTGATACACGTCAAGATTCTGCTACCCACCAATTCACCACACGTTCGAATCTGGATATGACGGGCAGTGTTACCATTCAATCTCGGTAGGCGGCTCACTAGTGTGTCTTATGGAGCAATAAAACGAGGCAGATGAAGAAAAAAGGAATCTCTTTACTGGTTTTACTCAACGATATATAACAGAGTAGCTGCAGCAGAGTGTGGGAAAATTAGTATTTTGCTGAAACTATTTTACCTCGGGATGGTGGTAGAATTCCAAAGAATCCCTGTAAAGACGAAACTCGTATCTGATATATACCGGAAAGCCTTATCGTTAGAGTATACTCCATTGCAAATGGTAGAACAGTTTTTGGCCAAGCAGAAGAGCGAACCTTGACGGCAACTGACACGATTTGGTGTTTTCCATTGTTCTTTTTAAGTCATGGAAGAGTAAGCTATTTTACTTCGGCGCGTTCTGATGTTTGTTCATGTGTAAACACACATTTTTTTAAATGTTGTTGAGCTTCAGCCCTTAAATTCATTTTGTTCGCCATTTTAATGATTTAGCGATACGTGGCACAAACATACGCTTTGCTCTTATCTGCATAGATCTTCGAAGGCTGCTTCGTTTGTGTGCTGCAGCGGGGCGGAATATAACGACCAAGCACCACCGTCGACATCTTTGTTTATTGGCTAAGCTCCGAAACACGTGTGCAATTATCTAGGCCGGGATCCGTCGTGTGCTACATTCTTTTTCGTTCCCCAATTATCTCCGCCAAGCATTTAGTTACTTGTACACTCTAATTTGTTCTGCTCTTCGCCATTTTCAGACGATGAACGGGACGGAGAAAGTAATGCTCAAGCGCGGACGTGCGGGAGAAAGGCGAAGTTGGTGTGAATGATGCCTCGTGTTGAGAGAGTCGAAAGTTGAGGGTAAAGGACATTATGTCGAAGGAAGAAAGTGTGCAAAATATGCGGAGTTGAGACAAAAAGGAGCACTCTTCGCTTTTTCCTGGTTCTATGTTAATTTTACCCAAGTCGTAAGATATATGATGAAAAAATTGAAGAGGTTGGCACAAGAATAAAATGTATACAAAAATGAGTTGGGAAATAAGAAGCTACAGCGCGTTATGTCATACGAAGTAATGGCTGAATTTGATCCACACTAGGAGATTTAAAACGATAAAGACGTCTAGTGAGACTATCCGTCGATTGATCCAAAAAACTTCCGGTCATCACTGGGATCGAAATATTGTACAGAATATTACGGAATAGATTCCACAGCCGCTAAAGAAAGCATGGTCTATCAAGCTACCCTGGCTTCACTGACTGGCAGAAATTCTTTTTAAGTGCTCTTCGGAGACATTTTTTTTTCACTCAAGTGTTGTTTTTATTGAAAATAGTGTTGTCTTGAAAACGTTCAATATCACAAATAATTGCCCAGATAAAATACATTTTTAACGGCTTTCGTGTCGTATTAGACATTTTAGGCAAATAATATGATTTTTTAGTGAAGTTTTGTGCTAACGGATGGACCGACTGACTGTTGCCCTCAAATTCTGACAGTGTAGGAACCGGTTATTATTTATGTCAGGGGGGAGGAGGATGGGGGAAATAAAACTGTGGCCTCCAAATTTCTAATGACCCCCCGCCCAAAAACGTGAAAAAAAAACTATCCCACCCACCGCACCCAGGGCCCAAAAATATCTGACCCCCCCCCCCTTCCCACCACAAAAAGTAATCTTTTCTGATGCCTTTTCACATTAAATGTATATGATTTCCTCTAGACGAATTAAAATTGGGATTTTGCATTAATAGGCTCCCAATTGTGTAGAAAACGAGTTACGACTTAAAGTATGTTCTTGAAAACATTCAAAGAAATATATTTAAATCAGCTGTGGATCGATTCATGATTCATTACGGTAGAATAACTTTGGATGTTACATGTTGGCGCTATACTATGACAGTTCGAGTCAGCGAAGTGAAATATACACCATGGTGCAAAAACCTTTTTAGAAAGTGGTTTTAAAGAAATATTCACCGGATGTCCTTAGAAACAAGATCACATTAAAAAAAAAAATTAACATAATGGGGGCCCAGAAGATACTACATTTTTTTTAATTTTGATTACTGAAAGTATCAATCCAAAAAAAGTGTCATTCCAAAAATGACTTTTTCTCCTAGTTTGGTCAGTGTATTTTTTGTGTGAT
>JAHWFP010059583.1:49431-74896 GCA_023313725.1 Lithobius niger | reverse complement strand
AAACTTGGCAAGAAGGTTTCACCATTTTTTACGTTTTGATAAAACATTTTTGCGGACCATCATCACTGAACGACATCTTCCTCCCCCCCACCCCCTTCCCTTTCCCCCTTCCCTTTTTGAAAAGGTGGCTACCGCAGCCTGATGAAATAACTGGTTAGATAAACGCAGGAATATATCAGGTTAATCCTTGGATGAATCTAGTTGAATGGCGTATATAGCCGTTTTGCCGAATCCCGTTTCGCCTAATTTTAATAACTTGTTTTTAATTTTCGGCGAGACGAGAATTCCGATTTGTCGAATCCCGTTTCGCCGAATAATTTTTTTTGTGCAAATAGATTTCGGCGAAACCGGTATACACCGGTCGGATTTAGTGAGGTAAGGTGGTAGCTGGAGGGCGGTACCACGTTCCGCGGTTGATATTTGATCAGGGATTTATAGAGGCGCCCTATTATCAATACGAAAAAGCATTTTGTTCGTTTTGATCATCAAGCACATTTTTTTTTTTTGTTAAAGGCACTGGGAAAATAGGAAGGGAACGGAGAAGGGAGGGAGAAGATGGGAGAAAAAATGCAGGAGAGATGGGAGGGAGCTGATGAAGGAAAGGGAGAGTAATACAGGAAAAAAAATGCCCATGAGAGTGTACGTTTAGGCAATAGTGAGCGAAAACTGGGAAACAACCACGGGTAAAACAAAACCCCGGGCGAAGCCGGATCGGACTGTTAGTAAATAAATAAAAAAAATTCTGAATATATAAAAATTAAAAATCGACAGTAGAACCTTGGTTCCAATTTGCTATTGAATATACTTTGTTCCACGTTATGTTTTCAGAAAACTGACTGTATGACGCCACGTTTTCTTCCACTATGAGTGCAAAAAATCCGTAAACATCCCATTACTAAACTCTAACAGTAACTATGTTGAGTCAACAAGTGTGATATCCACATGTTTTTGCACTCTTAGTGCAAGGAAACGAGTCGTCATCCAGTCAGTTTTCTGAAAACATAATGTGGAACAAACTATAGCAGTGTTTTTTTTTCTTTTCTTAGTTGTACATTAAAAGAATTATTATCATCTTCTAGTTTCCTGCTCTGCATTTGCTAAGAGTGGTCGCTTGGCGGCGTGGTAAGCAGCCAACAAAAATGAAGGCTCAGCCTTGTTAAATTGCCGCCATCTTTTCAGCTCTTACCATTATATTATTAACGGAGTGTGGTTCCAGTTCGACGAAATTACGGAACAATGTCTTCACCCATTAGATTGACTTAATCGAAGCCGAGAGGGAGGGAATGGGGGAGGGGAGGGGGCGCTGGGTATGAAAAGATAAAAATTAACTTGACTGGCACTTTCAAGTGGCACTGTCACCCGAATGAAAGGCTGCAAAATTTCTTTTAACGAAACAAACAAGCCACGTGCCTCCTTGAAGGTTCCTATTTACCGAACGACAGGCTATGGCCTCTACTGGTGGCACGACATTTCGATAATATCGCGATAAAAAATTTCGTCGATTATCGTATCGCACTTTTTCTGACTTATCGAATTATCGTGCAAACCCCGATGCTAAAAATTGTCATATCTCGGAAACCGTAATCGCTAGAAACAGGTGGTTTGTGGTGATACGTGCGGAATTACAAGGGCTCTCCAACCGAGTGTGAAATTCTGCTGCTAGCCACTTTAGCTGATCAGAGAGTTAGTTTAATACAAACGATATTTAAAGGGACACCCGGCCTGCCTTATAACCTTCCGCCTGCCTTATAACAGCTCACGCTGATCGCCTTCCGCGCAAATTGAACACCAAGGTCATCTGAGATAGTAGCTCCGTTCTTCGCAGCGCAGTAGACGAACTAGCACGAACGCATTAATCGTGTCGTCACAAACCGGAATGATGCTGGTATTTTAACATCACAATTTATAATTTTCTAGGCTAGTGTCTTATAATTTTGCTTCGGCGATCTATTGGAATAATTAATTTTAATGTTTAACGCATTACGCTTTTAGATTTTTGATCTCATGGTAATTATTAGCAAATTAGTACATACACACACAGAGATGAAACGTCATGATTATTGCAAGCGCGCAATGCATGATACGCTGCGGGACGAAGTAAATAAAGTTAACAATTATTCAACAGAAAATTTCCTAGATGCCACTTTTTAAAACGGATTTTTACCAAGGGATTGACTAACGGTAAGGAAATAGACCTTTGGGGCCATACTTGATGTGGAGGATCGAGAAAAAACGGCGCTTGGAGAAATGTTCCTTTAAGCATTAAGTAGCAGCACAACTGCTTACACGTTTCTACATGGTTAGGAAGCAATGGACAATGGCGAGTGCATGGCCATGGTTACTGACCAAATGGCGAGTGCCACACTATTCACATTTGTACGGTTGCACTGTAGGATTCAGCCAAGTTTTTTTTTTTTTTTAACAAAATTAAAATGGTTATTTCACACTCAAAATTTGTTTTCGAAAAAGATCGTTACCGCTCGTACTGTGAAACCAAAACAAATCCAAAACTCCCAACAAAGCACGCGTCCGCTCACTTTCACAACAAAGACCACGATATTATAGTGTCCGCGGTCTATCTTGAGTTCTCCGCAGTGTGACGAACACAGATAATCGATTGTACGTTTTCAGTAGCAGCGTGTCTTGTTGATATCCAAGATGGTTACAAAAACAATGGCGGCCATCGATTAAAGCCACCCCATCCAGGAAGACGTAGCCACTCACAAAATACTTGCAGGACTCAAGATACATCACGCGCACAATACGTCCTCTTGCACCCCGGAGCAATCTGTAAATGTTACCAATATCACAGCCGCTAGATGGCGCCATGGTAGATTCGTACGATTTTCTGTTTGTGACAATCCGTCTTTAGACAGCTAAAAATTAATTAAGCGGGCCTCGAGCGTGGTTTTAAAAAAAATGATCGAGCGGACGGTGTTCTTTTTTTTACGTATTATTCATGATTTTTCGGATGCCGGCGAAGGTTTTTTTTTTTTTATGTTTCACAAAATCGGTAGCTTACGTTTTGTTGTGGAGCACAATATCTGTGTTTTAATTCCAGGATGAGCGTGCAAAAGTTGCTCAGTTGATAAAACTCGTTCTTCAGATCCAAGTTTTTAGTTGTGGCTTCCCTCTGGACAACCCTATCCCATTTGCCGTGACGTCACCATGAGTTAGCCAATGACGAACGAGAACAACGGCTGTTTGGCCATCTGATTGGACTAGCCCAGTCACGTGATGTGCACGTCACAGCAAACAGCCATGGCGCGTGGTATAGATTTGCTTCGAGGTGTTCATGTGAACAGAGCAAAGAAAAGTGCTGATGCGGGATCGGAATTATTTTTATTTCTAGACAATGTCATAAAAAACCGTTTCACGCGCTGAGGAAAAAAAAACCCCATGCGTGCGCTCCCGAGAACCACTTAATTAACTTTTAGCGGCTTATGTCACAAGTTGCGCGACAAGAGGCTAACAAACACCCCCCTAGCTGAACAAGTGGTTTTCACCCGTGGTATTGTTTAAAATGGTGTTAGCCCGTCAGCGGACGTTATTCAATGCAGAAATTTAAAAAATAAAAAAACGCAATTTTATTTCCTCTGAAGCAAAACGCATCAAGAGCAGATCTTCACCCACCTGCAGTTAGTATTTTGTTTTGATTACGTATTAATGATTTGTTTACCCTCATTCCCGTATATCCTGCATGTCCTCTTTACCTAGCTGAGCAGCCAGCATAGAAAAGAAAGAGAAATCACCCGTTTTCTTTGGATTTAATGCGAGCCGGAAGCAACATAGGAAACTTCAGATTCACTGCGTATTTCCTGTTCCTCGTAGGCTAGGCCTACAATTTTTTTTCTTACTTCTTACTTTTAAAGTCTGTATGGAAAATGTTTGCCAGTGTATTAAAAAGGAAAGTTAGCTTGCTTTTGTATAATCTACTAAATAATATACCAAACCTTGGCCAGCATGAAGTTAAAGAATGCGGTCCCGGCAAATTGTTTGTCTGTACAGCTACTCGTTGAAATTATACAGATGCAAACCTATTTACGTTGCCTTTTGGACTTAAATTGTTAGACTGGAGCCGGGAATGGAGTCTACGACCTTTTGAAACCAAAGGCTAAGGTCCTACCACTGAGCCATACCAGTAGGACTTCGTGCCTTTGGTTTCAAAGGTCGGGGGTTCGATTCCCCGATCAGGCAGTCGGACATTTAGTCAAAGAGGCAACGTAAATAGATTTGCATCTGTATTTATTTACCTGTTGTTGTGCCGTAGGCTATTCGACCTGTTTACTCTTCGTGTCACGGGTCAAACCCGAAGGCAGAAAGGGATGCGACGTGCGAGTACGTCGCAGATAATCTGATACAGTCGCAGACAAAACGTGCCATTTTCACCAAATTTCTGCCGTTTCGCCAATTTTTGATCGATTTGGACATTCCAATACACCATTTTAATCTCGGCGAGAACTTTCCATTGATGGAAGAGCCAGATCAATAGGATAAAGTACTGAAAAGTTACTCACTAAAAACTATGCGCGTAACCATACGAAAAAACAGATTAGCTGCAGATAATTTTTTCCTGACAATTGGTGTCGCAGACATGGCATAAAATTCTGCTTTGGGGCGGGCAACTAAATATTATAACGGTTTTTTTTTAAAAAGTACAATTTTAAAGGACAGGGTTCCGTTGGTGGATAGAGGCACCCTGCCGGACGTGGTGGGGTGGATGGTGCAAACACGATGTATGACCATTTCGCCGAATCCCGTTTCGCCGAATTTTAATCACTGTCTTAATTTACGGCGAAACTGTAATTCCCGGTTCACCGAATGTTTTTTTTCCTCAAATTGCGCGCCAAATTCTGCGCTCGTTTCGGCTAAACGTATAACATCAGAAACCGTAACTAATCACGAATTTCTTCCAATTCGGAATGCATCTTTAACTTTTCTAACGTCAACTTTTTAAAGAATATTTTGATTCTACGAAACGGGAATTTCCCTTTCGCCGAATTTTAAGCAGAACTTTACTTTCGGGGAAACGGGATTCGGTGAAACGGGTTTACACCGCAAACACGAAGTGTATAAGGGGGAGGAGGGAGGCATGGAGACGAAACGTTGTTGCAAACACTGTAAAAACGTGGAGTAGACAAGTCCAGAAAATTCACGCCACCGTGCATCATGCAAGGGTCCTGCTAGAATTTGTACGCATTGGCCCTAACAGGACAATGTGGCCTAATGATTAGCACGACTCTGTCATGTACTAGGGTTCCTAGGTTCGACTTTGACCTCTGCCACCCCCAGTATTTTTGGGAAGAGAAGAAGGCCCTTACGTCGTCCTTGTTGTGTCACGTAAAAGATCTTAAGGAATTTCCGATTGGAATATACCTAGCAAAATTGTCCCTCTCGCTTTCTGGCATTGTGGCCTCGCCTGAGAGCGCGTCGGACATCCAAGCGTTTGACGGTCATGTCCTATTTCGCAGGATCCCGTTTTGCAGCACAACTCTTTTTCCAAATTACGTGGCTCACTCGCGCTGCCGCCGCGCTCGCTGCGGCTACACATTTAACATCAGAAACCCGCAACTAATCACAAATTCCTTCCAATCTAAAGAATATTTTAATTCTCCGAAAAGGGATGGTGCGAAACGGAACATCGCCGATTATCCACCTCGTTGTTCGACGTCCGAAATTTATGGTTTACAAAGCTCGGGCCGATTTATTACGACAGTTAAGTGAAAATGCTTCCCAAAATAAATTCTCTGGGAAAACGAAGAGTTAAAGGCGGAAAAAACGGACGAAGGGGAAGAAAAAGTCGTGGGAAAATACTTTGGCTTTTTTTCCCCAAGGCATTCCTTTCGGTGACTTTTTTTTCCCCTTCTGTAGATTTGCCTTCTGAATTGCTTCTTTAAGAAAAAGTAATAAGCATAACAATAATAATTCATCTTATTTGGCAGCTTCTAAAAAATGTCAGCCTTTTTTTGGTGCAACACATTTTCATTTTTTTTTTTTATATATATAAACAACACATTCCCGCTCACGTGATAGCTACTCTCATAATCGAAGTCGCTTAAGTTGACTAACACCCAAGAAATTATTGTAAACTTAATAATAAAAACTACCTGGTCACAACCGGTCTTCTGTACACTTCCCCCACTTTCGAAAATGTTGAGGCGCACACCTCTACCCCGCACTGCAACAGCGCTTTCTATTATGTAATCTACAAGTAGTAACTATCACAATTGCCAGTTAAAAATGTGTTAACATGTCTTTATACCATCTAACGTGTCTTTTAGGCCTAGTTTTAGATGTTGGGCATAATTGTCAGCTTTAGGCCTAATTTTTGTCTGACGTTTTAATTTCGTAAGTATCAGCTGTGGGGGTCGAGAGTAGGTTTATTCACTTATGCAACACGGTGTGGATTCTTGACGTTGCCATGGCAAAGACTAATTAAAAGACTAATTTAACAGTTTGTAGCCTAATTTTTTTTACCTGCTGTTTTAATTTTGTAAGTAGCAGCTAACGGAGAATTTGGTTCGAGAGTAAACCTATTCATACATGCAACACGGTGTCGAGACTATTGTAAATGAAGCTAAAGTGTGTCGTTAACGAAATCCTATTGTTTTTTTACGATTGTTGTCTTCCTGTAGTGTTTAAACTAATTTTTTGGCCGCTGAATTTGTGATGAAAACAGTCTCTATCTGGAACCGTTCTGAGGTTGAAAAAGCGACGGAAAAACCGACAAAGTCGTTGCAATCTGGCTGTACAGAAGACTAAATTAAGAAATATTAGGTTGGTCAGTTTTTTGACAAACGACAGGTTTTATCCGCATGGTATTAACCGTCATGTCAAAAACCCCTTTTTGACACATAGTTTTTGATATGTCAAAAAGTGCTAAAACACTTCATTTTAGCCACAAAAAATATAAATAAAATAATAAGAAAACTGTAACGATTAAAACCTGTTTACTGGAATCATACGATTAATTTTGGAAAGCCATTATGCCAGTGTGTTTTGTGCCACTAGTAATTAGATCTAGTCAACCTGATTACTAGTGGCACCTTTGAAATTACTAGTTACACCTTTTGAAGTTCTTTCATAGTGTGTAAAAAGCCATTATTATAGTATTTAAAATTAAGAGCTTTTTAAGTTTTTATTTTTCATGTTAGCTAACTAAAGAGTTTATTTATATCTGTAATCTCCAAGCTTCTGTGTACCATATTGATCAAATTTGTGCAGTTCAATGTTGATTTCATTGGTTTTCGAAACTTTTTGACAGTTTTCAACACTTTTTGACGGTTTTCGATAGTTTTTGACGGTTTTCGACACTTTTTGGGCGATTTTCGTTAGGTTATGACAGTTTTTGACGGTTTTTGACAGTTTTCGACACTTTTGACGGTTTTCATCACTTTTCGACACTTTTGGAAGATTTTCGATAGTTTTTTACAGTTTTCGACACTTTTGACGGTTTTCATCACTTTTCGACACTTTTGGAAGATTTTCGATAGTTTTTGACAGTTTTCGACACTTTTTGACTGTTTTCGACACTTTTAACGGTTTTCGACAGTTTTCACACAGTTTCAAAAACTGGTTTTCGACGTCAAAACGCAACCCTGACTGAAATATTCTTGAAAACTTTTCTTATTTTTCGTGCCGAGGGGCGTAGCAATACACTTCGTCACCATATTTGACCATCCACTCAATTTCAAACGACTTGCAAATACGAAACTTGTTTAGCTTGATCGTAAACGGTCAAGAGTAAACGAAAGCGCGTGACCAGTTTTGGCACGTTGGGCGCGATTCCCAACGAATTTAAGAAGTCAACAAACTTTCGTCCATTTAAAATCGTGGTCGAGAAGAAAAGAATTGAAGGCAAAGCTGAATTCTCTTTCTGTCTTTCCTTTTCCACTTTAAACTTTTCCCGTCGCGAAAGCCAAATGTAGGTCGGGTCAGCATTGAAAACTTTGCCTCGGGGTACAATATCGCCACTTCTTGCCTCGAATTTCTCTGGATCAAGGTTACATTGGCTTGTCTGGCTTTGGCAAGGTCACAGCCCTGCACCGACCATACGCAAGCATACTCGTTCTTTGTGTAAACAAAATACGGTTTCTCGTATTCCGTTGTGTAAAAAAAAAAAAAAAAAAAAAAAAAAAGCGTGAAACAGCAGTGGAAATAACCACTCGTTCGCGGAACTGGTAAATAAATAAATGAAAAAAAAAAGGACGTTCTTCGAAAAGCCTGTATTGTAACAGCAAAATGGTACATTTATTATATTCATACATACATGTGCAAATTTTTTTTATTTTAAAGGAAAGAATGAGATTGAATATTCATGGGTATTCTCCCCGGATGACGAAGCTACAATTGTCGGGTGTTTAGGAGGATGCGTTTTTCTCAATGATGGGTTTATCAATGATGCGGTTTTACGCCCTCGTGAACACAACATAGCATGGCCATGCAATGAGGGGGGGGGGGAGGGAATAGCATGTGACCGCGCCTTCTGCCTATAGGAGGAGTTCGATCCTACTTTCCCACCCACCCCCTGGCATTTTCATCAAGAGAATGGCCCTGTGGTTGCTCGGTTACATGGTACGAGCGCACAAGCAAATTTCGTATGTTTGAGCGCACGCAGCCATGATGAACCGTGCTCCGAGCGCACAGGACCGTGTCAAAAACCCCACCGCGTTACGTCGTTTTTATCCACTTCGAGAAGTCTTTGTGTATACTTCGTGTCTGTCGTTGTTAAATCAAGGTCGCTGTTCCCGAAAATGTCAGTTTTTCCCCCTCCAAATTACGAGCTTAGTTCGCGCTATCGCGCTTGCTGCGGCTACGTACGTAACATAAGAAACCGCAACCAAAAACCTGTTACTTGTGTAACCTAACAAAATAATTATATATCCACTATATACATCGAGATTTCTGTAATTCTAAAGCCTGTGACGCAAGCAATCGTGAACTCAGGGTGTGCGCTCATTGTACCTGTGCGCTAGAAACACTGTGCGCTAGTAACACTACACCGGTTCCTCGTGCTCGTGTCGATTGTGGCATGTCAAAGATCCTGGGATTTTCCGCTTGGATTTCTCCAGTTAAATTGTCCCTCTCCCCGTCAACTCGTAATCATCTTCATCTCCTTGTGGAGGTGACGAATGGCTATTTCGCCGCCATTAGGTGACGTTGGGTGGCCTCACCGTGTTTCAAAAGGGTGAGCCACTTGACCAGTAAGAGGGATGTTTTTAAAGTCAGCGTCTTGCGACTCACTTGCAAGCGGAAACGCTGCCTGTTTATTTCAATGGGAAAGCGTTCCCCGCGGCCAAGCGACTCGCAAGCCGCTGTCTTTAAAAACATTCCTAAGGCAATGCTTGCACTTAGTTTCGTCGGGGTGGCTTTATTCTGATTCGAACTGTCAACCCAACGTTCGAACTGCTGTAACCTTAATAACGGGTTCGGCGAGCCATTTTTATACAGATGGAGGAGTGGGCATATCAATAAAGGCGGTACGTCATCGGTGGTCTGGGGGAGGGATGGACTGGCTTGCCCCTTTCGAATCCGGGTCACGCCATTCCAATGAAACGTAAGTGCATAAAGATGGCTTACTGTACTACGTAATTTCAAATTTGTATGATTTTCGCTGGTTTTCCTCTTTCTCTTCTTCCTAGACTTTCTCTTATCTGAAAACATACAGAGGCTCGAAATTGAAGCCGGTTCAGTTGTACAATTATTAGTTTGCTTCAAAAGCCATAAGATGCCTAAGAATTGATTGAAGAAAAAAATAGTTTAAAAAGATTTTACGTAAGGTTCTGTTTCTTCCAGCGGGGGAGTGCCTTTCCCTAGGTTTAAAGTAGCCTATATACGCAAAACCAACTGAAATGCACAATCCTGCAGAAAGAAACTAAAATAAAAATAAACAAAAAAATAAGTTAAAAAAAAACCCCGCTTTTTTGGCTTATGCCAACCGTGGTGTTATAATCTAGGTGTCTCTAAAGCTACTGGGAGAATTTTCACTAAACAAACTGGTTTATACACTTCTACATTTTTTTTTAGTAATAAATCGATTTGGATTTCTCTGAATCCAAATGCCTGTGGAGCTGAACCGGCCCATTTTGAATTTTAGTAGACGGTTTACAGTTTTAGAAAGAGAAAGAAGACTAGTAAGGAAGGGGACACGCAGAGGGCAACCTCCGATCATTGCAGGGGGCCAAGAGAAATAAGAGTAAGCCAGGAATGATCCAGAATGCGGTAGTATCTCACACTATCATGGCCGTCCCTGACTGGCGGGGACTTGGCCAGGATCCCCTTTTTCAAGTTGCCGACTAGCATATCTCCTTTTGAAGGCAAATTGGCCGAGATCATCCACCATCACCTTCAGCATACTAAATTAACTGGCTAAAAATAGTTGGGCGATCGAGCAACACTTTGATATCTGTTTCTAAAAAAAAAACCTGGAGTTTCATGAAACAGAAACTGTTTTGTCATTAGGGTGTCTTGTTGGCAGTTTCTTGTGACATGATACGCGAACGGTCTAAACTTAGCAGGTCGAGCGCAACACGCTAAAATTGATAAATTGATCAAATGTTAAATTTCTAAATGCTAAATTGATCAAATATCGAATCATTTTGTCCTTAGGGAGCGTTCATTATTTACGGGAGGGGGCGAAAAAGAGGCGTGGGGGTTATGATAATTTTTATATGAAGAGGGAGGGGGGGCTAAAAAATTTTTGAAGGTTCTGTCAGGTGTGGGGGGGGGTGCGGTCGGGAAAAAATTGTGAGAAATGAAGTCTACAGCAAGTAATTGAATGTTAGTGTAATAATTTATTTAGCTCAGCACATTCCACGACTTATTCAAGTAGGCATAGTACCTTTCTGACACTCATTTCTTGAAAATGAAAATTTTATTACAATTTTTTTTTGGGGGGTGGGGTGGTGAAATTCACCAGCACCAATTTGAATTTTTTTTATATTGATTACGACAATCCGCCAGCCCACCCCCGTTGGTAAATAATGAACACGGTCCCTTAGGTGTCATGTAGAAATTTGGGCATGACGCTAGTTTGTGCAATATTGATTTTTCAGTCGTTATGCTTTACCTTCAGGAAAAATCTGCAAAAACATGCAAGTTAACTAGATCAGTAGCGTTTAATGACAAGGAAGGGTAGCCTACGTAAATGGAAGTTTCTTTAATATTTTGTAAAACGCTTCCAACGGTAATTGTTCTCCGTAATTGTTATTTTTGTATTTAAATCATAGAGTATTTAAAAAGGCCTATCGTTCCAATACAGAACAGCCGTAGAACCGGCAGAACCGATTCAATTTTGAACATTACCAGATTTTTTTAAAAGAAGATATCTGGTAAAGGGAGGTGCCAACCCGGGGATTCGATCCGGGAAACCTCCGATCATCGTCGGGGCCGAAAGATTGTCCAGAATTAGCCAGAATATATATCCCATAGCTGCTGAAGGAGCATTGTAGCCTCTCACGCTACCCTGGCCAGCAGTTCTGGCGGGGACTTTGCCAAGATCCCCTTTTCAGGGTTCGACCAGATCCGCAAACCTCCAGCAACCAGGCTGAGCTCTCTCACCGCTCAGCCACGATGACCAGTGTCGACCCCATTTTAAATTATGAACGTTTACTAATAATTTGGGCTGCTTAAGTTTGGAATTTCTGAAATCAGTTGCCTTAAAAACGGAAAGCAATTGTTAAAGAGTTGCATACAAAAAATTATAGGTGTGATAAAATAACAAACCCAGCAATAATTGCAATTAGTTTGCGTCGAAATTATCAGACATTGATTTTGTAATGCTCTTGGAAACGGAGAAATTACATGAAGTGTGGATCGACGCCAATGGAGTGAGAGAAGCGAATCGATGATCGTGATTATAATAGTTTGATTATAATCGTAACAACCCTGATCGTTTATGTGATGAAGTTGATCGGTGGCGTGAGAACGATAAGGAAACAGAAACTGTTTTTCCTTGCTGAGTGGCTTTAACGGTTCTGGGTTTGATCCTAAATTAATATGCTCTCCCACCGTGACCAGTTAACCCGGCTAATCGTCGTTAATAGGATGAGAACGAATTATAATGAGATTAAAAGGCATGACGTTAGTTGTGGCTAGGGAATATTGGGGGAAAGAATTCTAGTAAATAAAGCCGAAATAATAAGGCACATTCCGCCTGACTTATAACAGCCATGCGTAGATCGCCTCCGCGCGAGGAACGCATGCTTCTAGGCTATCTGTTGGCTTTGGGAATAGTATACGAAACGGCATCAAGTTAAAGATTGTGTCGTCACAAACCGGAATGATTTTCGTATTTTAACATTACAATTTATAATTTGTTAGGCTAGTATATTAAAATTTTTCTTCGGCGATCTATTGGCATGATTAATTTTAATTTTTAATGCATTAATTTTTTTTTAGATATTTGATCTCACAGTAATTATTAGCAAACGTTTAAAAATTAGTACACCGCACACACAGATGAAACTTCAAGGTTATTGTAGGCGCGCAAAGGATCATATACTTCTAGGATACAGTAAATATAGTTCTCCAATATTCAACAGAAAATCTCGTAGACGCCACATTCTAAAACGGATTTTTAGCAAGGGATTGACTAACGGTAAGAAAATAGACCTTTGGGGCCATACTTGATGTGGAGGATCGAGAAAAGTGGCGTTCGGAGGAATGTACCTTTAAAGATTACATAGGTTGAAGCATAGTCGGGCATAAATGGTAGGATAACAATTCTGCATTAAATGTTGCCATAGTAATTGGAGCTGAAACAGTCTTATACATAAGAGATTATACGAGTTGTGTATTGTTACACTTTATCAGTGACCTCTGGGAAAGGCAGATTGAAGGAAGCATCTTCTACCCAAGGTTAGCTGAGATACGGCTGGATGGGGAGCCGCTATTTAACAACAGGCCTTAGATGCGTATGCAGGATGGATTTTTACAGTTCTGAAAAATTAGTCAGTTTGTGGTTTACGTGTGCTTTGACAATCAGCACCTTCCTAATCCACCGAACAGAGCGAACCAAACGCACCACTGTTGGTGACAGTTTGGCTCATTCCCTACTAATAGCCGTGTTGATGCGGCTTGATTAACGTCACCATCGTCAGCGATGAATCTGTTTCCGGCAAAACTGTTACCTCACGCATGCTCAAACCTCAACCATCGGGAACCACCTCCAACAGATGGTTTGCAATTTGGCATTGCTTTTGCCTAGTCACACTTCTATTAGCCAAGTCTGGTCGCGGTGTAGGTATGACGTATCGACTACTCTGCTGAACTTGTTGAGTTTGCTGAGCGGTGATGGTAGTTTAGGAAGGTTCTGAACGGCTGACGCAACATCACTGCGCACGCGCGACGTCAAGTTTGGAGCCAAACTGTCTCTTAATAGTGGTGCGTTCTGTTTGCTCTGTTCGGCCGTTTAGGATAGTACTGACTTAATTATGGTCCATGGCTTTTTTTTCCACGGAACCGTTTTTCCCCGGTGCCTTTCTTCCAGGCTTTTTCTCTCTCTATCTTCCTCCCAACGTACCTTGTTACCTCGTACCTTTTTACCTCCGTACATTTTAAACCATTGGACCTTTTATGCACATTTTCTTTTCCTGGACCGTTTCTCCCCAGACCTTTTTGTCCTCTGGGCTCCCCCCCCCCCCCCCGGGCATTTTTCCTAGATTCGATTTTCGCGTTGTCTTTAGACCTAGCTTGATTCCTTCGCTCGCGGACAATAGTGGGTGCCACGGTGGGTGCTACAGGTTTTTCCATTGATGAACACACACCCACGTTTTATCGTAAATTTAATATGACCAGTCGAAACAAATAAGGGTAGTTTTATTGGCCACTTGGTGCGAGAACGGCAAGCCGAAAATAAAGGTGACTACAATCATGGTCAAGATAAGAAAACAAGTTCGACTTATTCAGGGAAAGGTTAATAATAATTTGGCCTGGCCGGGTGTTTGGCTTGCGTGTCTTCCCATGGAATAATAAATAAATTAAAGAGTTGCGTTTGGCGCACGCACTACATGGCACTTTACGACCTTGACGATTTATTGTCACGAAAGGGGGATGTTATTGGTGCGTAATTTGCCATCCCATGCACGAATATTCAATATATCTTCCGCATTGCAGAAAAATAGATCGCACACTAAACTAGTGAGAATACGTGGGCTGAAAGCATGCACCGAACTGTTGCACCCCGTTCGATGCCGTTCGAGTCAATGGGAAAAAGTGTCTCCTTGTTCGAAGTCGGTGCTTCGTAAGTATTGTTAAAATCTTTGCGATAATTCACATGCCAGTGTATTTGTTTTGAGGAATTCGGCCCGGTAAATGCGTACGGTTTTATTTTTAACGCGCGTTGACGTTAGCAATCAATGCACACTTGACCGTGAAGTAACGCCGCTAGTAAGCATTCGGCCGCAACCCATTTTGCTAACCCTGTGTACTAAAAATTATATTTTGAAACCAATGAGACGATATTGCTTTTTGTCTCCTATACCACGTGTACAAAAAATATATTTTCAAACCAATGCGACGATATTTGGTACATTCATTTACTGATTTCAGGCGTACCAGGGGAATATATTATACATCCTTTGCGGTAACGCAGCGTCGACGCGCGTTAAAAAAACGCATGTCTGCACCGGGCCTTAGTGACGAGGCACTCTCCACTCGAAACGGACGCAATTTTGACGTCGGCCATTCGTTTGGTCATGTGTCGTGTGCAAGTACGGCGGCGATTGCGTCAAAATTACGTCATATTTTTGTCCGTTCGTGAATAATAAATAACTCGCTCGGGTCCGCTAACTAAGGTTTTTATTTATTTTTTTAATGGAGGACTACCGGTCATTTTTACGGTCTCGGTGGCGCGCCCAGGGAAGTTTCCGAGCTGCACGTAAAATCCAGTTTCGGTTTTTGCGGGGACACATTTTTTCGTTCCATACACTTAAGGGACAGTACCGCCGCTTCACACACGCGAAATCGCGTAGGAATATAGGCCCACGAACCGAACCTACGGATTGATACTGTGTCGTAATATCCGCCGGCTGGAAGATGTCTTCCGGTTGAGGACTTTATTTGTATTGCAGCATCAGTTGTTTACGTCTGCCTTTTAGTCTTCTGTACAGTCGTTCCGTCTGAGAAGACTATTGCAACGACTTTGTCCGTCCGTCCGTCCGTCGCTTTTTTCAACTTCGCAACGGTACCAGAAATTGACGACCACTGTTTACAACGTTCGATTCAGTGTCAAAAGTTAGTTAAATAACATGGCAAATTAAAACATCGTTGCTTCCTTATAGCTAATAGACTTCTTCGACGTAACTAAATTAAATAATAACATTTGATCGTCGAATTAAAATCCTCAATAAAAACAAATGGATTTTAGTTAGTTTAAAATAATCTCGTCGCATTGTTGCATGAATGAATAGGCTTACCGTCGAACCAAATTCTCCATTAGGCCTATCTGATCTGCTACTTACGAAATTAAAACTGCATTTTTAAAATTAGGCCTAAAATCATTTTACCATGGCAACATCAAGTTGCTACGAGTCGCTGTTGGCTTCATCAACAGCGTCTCTCTCGTCACTTCTCTACTACCACTGATCTTTATAGGCTACGTTGCGCGTTACGTTGTAACACTGTAACTGTGTGCCTGAAGGTGCATCGTGTTGCAAAAGTGAATAGGCTTACCATACAGTCCATATCTCCGTTAGCTGCTAATTACGAAATTAAAACTGCTGGTTAAAATTAGGTCTAAAAGCTGACAATTACGCCTAAAATAGGCCTAAAAACTAACACATTTTTAACCGGCAATTATTGTGATGGTAACTGCTTTTAGATTAGTATAATAGAGATAGCTGTTGCAGTGCATGATAGAGGTGTGTGCCTCAACAGTGGAAGTGGAGGAATTGTACAGAAAACTGGTGCGACTAGGCAGTCGCTGTAGCCGCTTGTTTCAGTTAATGTTGAGGAATGATTTAAGGTTTGTAGATAAGGCTATAAAGAGAACTCGATAGGCCTAGATGCTGCAATGCTAATTTGGTGGCAACCGGCCTTTAAACTATATCATAGGGTAAAGAGTTTTCCACGTAGTTTTGTTTGCATTGTCAAGTACAGAGAGTACTCACTGTTCCAAAATAGTCTAAATATTCCTGGTTATTACGTTAACGTTACTGGATAGCTTTCAGTGCTTTTACCTCAAACACACACTAGCTTGAAGGAAAATGGGCACATTTTATTTATAGGGGACCCTCCCCCCTTCAGAAAATCTGGTGGCACGGCCCCCCCCCCCCCAAAAAAAAGGAAAAGAACAATGTATGTTCCAATATGTTACCTTTCGAAATTTCTTTTCCCTCTTCCCCTGGTTGAACAATGCCGGCTCAGCTTATGTTACTCAAGTTTCCATTGGTCATGCAATGCTGGTTTAGCAAGGGTGGAATAAGTGGGCAAATGTTGACATTTGACAGAATGCGTACCGGTATTCGAAAACCTTACAAGTCTTATTAATAGGATAATGCATGGAAACCCAGGATAGCAGATACGCGAAATAAAAGTGTATACTGAATTATTGCCAGGAGGGGATAAAGGCTTCCCACATTGGGAGGGGGGGGGGCGTTTGCTGTATATGCCCAAGGCTAACTGAGGAAAAGTTGCAGTTTTTCGATTGCTGTTTTGGTACACATTTTGGACACAACTCCACAGTTGCGTCGGTGTGCATATAGTAGAAAATCACATAGAACTCGGGCATTGTTATTACTGTTGGAGTTGCTGTTGGCTACCACCAGGGCTATAGCGTCTTCCCACCCAAAGCCAACCGACTTTTCCTTCCAGGATGGGGGCGTCATTCGCTACGCTCTCGTTCGCCCTCTCAAGTAGCTAAACTGAAAATGATGAGGCTACATTTATTTTCTTGTTCCCAGTTATCATGCCGGAATCTCCATGTCTGTCTCTGCACGTGAATGTTGTCGGGAGGTAGTTTGTTCCGCCTGGCGAATCCCCGTGGCGGCAGGCAAAGGGTGAGCTCATCCTGGTCGAAAGGAATTGTGAGGCAGAGTCGGTGCACTGACTGCCCCGGGCCACGCCCTTCCCTTCCACTTGTCGTCAGGACGACCAGGGCGGAACTAAACACTTCCGCTTTTAATCAAGAAGAGTTCATTGTATTCTTCCGGTTGAGGGCTTTATTTGTATTGCAGCATCAGTTGTTTACGTCTGCCTTTTTCAGTTAATGTTGAGGGATGATCTAAGGTTTATAGATAAGGCTATAAAGAGCAGCGTGGAGATAGCCGAGGACCCTTTATCAGAACAATGATATCGAGCGCGTTTACGCAATTTAGAGCGGCGTTTACGAAACGCCTCTTAACACGTTTTGGCAGCTAGTGGGTCATCCACAATTTTAGTTGGAATTCTTGATCTTATTGTCGCGATTTGATAGACACGTATTGCCCAAATGATGGTATTGTTTACAGGATTCGTGCGAATACTGGAAAAAAAACTAGACCGGGTTCGTACGGGACCAGGAAAAACAAGGAAAAGTCAGGGAAAATGAAATAGGCGGAAAAAGTCAGGGGAAGTCAGGGAAATCCATACTTAAACAGACAGTCCAGGGAAAATTTGAGAACGGTAGCCCTAAACACACATGTACTGTATTAAGTTTAGTAGTTAAAGTATGATGCCAAAGGTCAGGGAAATATGCAAAATCTGGTCAGGGAAATCCTGAAAAGTCAGCGAAATTCAAAGCAAACATTTTGCACGAACCCTGCTGGAGTATACTTGGAAAAAAACGTTGATAGTGGAAAACACTGGAATATAGGGTACAATGTTGGAAATTTTTTTTATGGAAAGTTGGAAATTTCCTTGCAACCCTAGTTTCATGTTGCCTTATATGTTCCAAATTATCTTCCTAAAAGAAATTCGATTATGGAAAAATGGATTTTATTGTTCGTGACTGATATTTTTGGTTTTTTTTTGTTATGCCTCCGCCCATTAAACTTTCTACTTTAAAATAAGGCGTAAACTTTTAGATTTTAAGAAAACGGTAGACCTCAATTTCCGAGATACCAGCACTTACCGGAAAATAATGGAAAACACTGCTCAAATAATACTGAAAAATTACTGAAGAAATAAATTTCGTGCTATCATAATCTAGTCACTCCCCCCCCGTGGGTGTTTAAACGGGTGTTGGGCGCTGGGGTTGCCTATTTTTTGTGGCGCCCCCGGTCCTCCTTTTCCCCCGTAACATTGGTTTTAGTTGAGTTTTTCTGGGTCCACTTGCGTTGTAGCATAATTGAACTGTTATTCATTATTGTAACCACAGCAACACTATCGCACTTAAGGGTAGTTGCACAACTGTGCTTACAGTCTCGCCCGTTTTTGGCGTTATCACAAACCCCCCCCCCCCCCCCCCATTCTCCCCGGATTGGCTGGAACAAAAACTACCAATAAAAGTTACGAATTCCATTCAAAACGAATTTCAGTACAATAACATAGAAGATTTTTGGTTTCTGATTAATTGAAGTATGACAGAAAAAATAACCAAAAAAAAAAAAAAAACACGCGTAGGCCAATATTCTTAAACTTCAATCACCGTTACCAGTTGACTAACATCCATTATAGTAGACTGATCATCAGGGACCTACATATTATCACGAATAGACTCGACATTTTGACACTTCACAAAATGACAGAAAGAAACGTTGGATTAAAATTATGGCGATGACACGTTCAAGACATATTTATTTATTTATAAGAGATGTGTCTTAACTGGTAGGTGGTGCTACTGTGAACCATTACAAATTGGCATTATAGGTTTCTACTATACGGAGGCGCCGCCTTTCTCAGCTGATGGGCCACGCCCTTCTTCAGTGACGTGGTTCCTTCGTGCTACCAAGCCATTGCGAACAGGGGTGGGCATGTCGACTAGTATTCCACAAAAATTGTTTCTCTGTGAACGAAGTGGCGGTAGCTCTAAAATCTTTGTAAGTAAAAGCCACAGAATAATTTATGTCGAACAAGGTTACTGGGTCAAGATGATTCAAACTCTTTCGACACTTTCCATCCAAGCATGTGCGTTTCCTTCGCGGAACTGATTTCGGAAAAACAAAAACGTAAAAACAAATGTTACGTCATCTCGAGACGATTTCCAGTAATTTGAAACTGAATTTCATAGCTGCCGCGTGTTTCATGATTTAATTTCTCCATAGTGAAACTTTCGAACTATAGTTTTGATCGTGTTTCCCGTGCATCAGTCTCGTGAAGATGTCTAGGAAAAAAAGATCGGGGGGAAAAACTGGAAAAATGGTGCGATCAATAAAAAGGTCCGAGGAAATAATATGGGCCAAGGGTCCAGGAACATGCCCCAGGGGCGAAAAAACATGTCATTGGCTACACAGCGTCCCTACCCGGCTCGCTGCGGCTATACGTGTAGCATAAAAAACTGCCACTACCACCAAATTGTCGAAAGTGTTTTTTTTTTCTCACCAGCTTTTTATTTCTTTGGGCTTTTTTCTCCGAACTTTATTTTTCCCAAACTTTTCTTTTCCACCCCGGACATCCCCCTTCCCCCCCCCCCCCCCCCACCTTTTTTTCAGCCCACCGGTTGCGAGAGGGGTGGGGATGAAGTGTGCGTGCCGACAGCTGTCGATGGCATATTTTAATGTAGCATAAAAATAGGGGGCAAAACATTAAAAACTTGGTTAGTAGGCCTAATTATTGGTAGCCGTTGTTTTCGGACCAGTAACTGTGGCGCCATCGATTAACATATTGATTGATTTAACGAAAGGATTTCAATTGTTGCTTTCGCATTCTGCCCTGCGCAGGAGATATGGCAGTGGCAGAGACTTTACCACGGTCATTTTCCTATCACCGTTCACCCATATGACGGGGATGGGGGGAAATGCACTACCCTTTGCAGCATAAACGTTCAATTGATAAATACGTTCGTTACAACGTGATAAATAAATCCTTGTGCCCCATTACCGCATCTGTCACGTTTTTACCGGTTTTGACACGATATAACTGAACGCACCGTTGTGTCAATAACCTGTCCAGAAATTATCAATTCAGCACGAGATTCAGCTTCGCTAAATGATTTTTTTGCCAATAAAAGCAAAGTAATCTTATCTCTTTTAGTTTTTTGTTTGTTTTTGCTTTGTGCCTATTTTTACCCTAACCATTAAAGGTACATTCCTCCCGGTTGGCTTTCCTGTATGTCTCAGTTTTACAACATTACTTCATACGCGTGTAAATATTGCAAAGGCATTCATTTTCCTATTTTTTCCCCTCGTGAAAAACAGTTTTGCTACATTCAGTCTAACCTGTGTAAATGTAGGAAAAGCAATTTCGTGCAGGATTTTCCGAGTTAACCCTAAAATTAGCCGTTACAAGAAAAAAAAACACTTGTCCGCTGTGGTAACATAAAAGTTTTTGAATCGAGAGTTACGAATTGAACTGAACGTGAAGTATCTATGTAAATATATTTCTACGGTACCATTTCTGACCACAAATAGTGGCGTCGTTAAACCATATAGATCAGAAAGTTAACTAGATATACCGTCTCATTTCTTCCCGTCCTACGCGGACCTCTAGCGGTAGTTGCGGCTACTAATACCTCTGCTAATGCTTTGATTTCGTGCTGCTTCGAAGGCAAAGGCATTAGCAGAGGTAGTAGTAGCCTCAACTACCGCTAGAGGTACGCGTAGGATGGGAAGAAGTGAGACGGTATATCTGGTTAACTTTCTAACCTATGGTTAAACTGAAAGGTATATGCTTCCCAGCGCCATTTTTTCTCCATCCTCCACATCAAGTGTGTGCATGAACTAATTTTTAATCGTTTGCTAATAATTACCATGAGATCAAAAATGTAAATGACTAATGCAGTAAAAATTAAAGTTATTTATGTCATTAGATCGCCGAAGAAAAATTATAAAATATTCGCCTAAAAAAATTATAAAGTGTAATGTTAAAATAGGAAAATCATTCCGGTTTGCAACGACACAATTTTTGCATTAGTGCTATTTCGGCTACCACGCCCAAGGCCAACTGTGGAACGCAGCGACTATCATAGTTGGCCTTAGTTGGCGCTGGATTACTACGCAGAGTCTCGCGGAACGCTGCGATGGTAACACGTGCTGACGGCTATCTGCGCGTGGCTGTTATACGGCAGGCGGAGTGTACCTTTAATGACGTAAATTACGGATAAAAATAACTTTTTTTCTAGGTGTGCAGCCATGTAGGGTGAAAAAGTATGCACGATTTTTTTTTCCTTTTCTGAAAAAAAAGTGTTGCAGTCAAACGGTATTACTTTATTTTTTTCTAGGATTGTTAAAAGAGGCTTCGTAATATGACGCAAGCACGAATCCCGGATTTGTTTTTTCTTGTATGGTAGGCTTGGTCCTTATGCAATTATCGCCTTGAAAGTGAGGTAAAATCCGCCAAAGGGTTTTTTTTTTCTTGTCGTGCCGCCCTTTTAGCAAATGCGGACGACAAGTTGATATTGTGTGTCAGGGTTACATTCCAAGATGCTCATTCCGGACTAAGTCGTTTTTAACAAGTTGGAAGTGAAAACATGAGCACACCATGTTGGTTACGCAACAATGACATCATCAATCTGTTTCGTGGGTCTTCTCCTGTGTTTGCGTTGTGAAGTACTTATCTATACCTAGTGATTATGTGAAGAAGATTTATTGTCTCTTATTTTTTACTTAAATATTCGTCACGAAGTAATTACTTCACGCTGAATTAGTTCACTCCACTTTTAGAGTTAGCAATTTTTTTAACAATCGACAGCATGCATAAACCTTTGTTGAGCGACGCCATAGCCGTAAAAAAGGTACACGGATTACAAACAAAAACGTCAGGTGTGCCGTAAAAAAGGTGTTATATGATTGAATTTTCACTTGTTAAAATGTACACGGATAAAAATTGATCATTTTCAATTTAAATAATAAAATGTACAATTGAGAAAATTGCATCTGTTTAAGTGCTGTTGTGCTTTACGAATCATATATTTAAAACGTAAAGCACAACAGCACTTAAAGTGGCACTATCACTGATTGAAAACAGACGAAATCTGACAACATCTATAGCGCTATGTAGTCACATCTAGCACTTGCTTGCATCAAGCGAAGGAATGCATTTACGGCATTTCTTTTAACGAAACAAACAAGCCACGACATCCTTAATTATTGAGTGAAAATTTGGTTCGTCTTCGTGCACTTGGGAGCAAGCTATAAAGATTAACAATATCATTGCCGCTAGATGGCGCCACGGTATTTTCGTTCGCATTTCAATCGGTGATAGTGCCACTTTAAACAGATGCAATTTTCTCAATTGTACATTTTATTATTTCAATTGAAAATGATCAATTTTTATCCGTGTACATTTTAACAAGTGAAAATTCAATGATATAACCCCTTTTTACGGCACACCTGACGTTTTTGTTTGTAATATTTTATGGACGTTAAAACACAAAACTGAACGTAGCTAACGCGTGTTTACTGTATGAAAACATTTCGTGGAGTCTTCCTGGCTCTAATAGGGGGTTTGCAGCACATACGTATACAACATGCGACATACTACATGCAAGGAAGAATGTATAGGGTTGTTTAGGAGAATTTGTAACTCTAAAAAGTCCCTATTGAAACGTGTTACTTTCATTCCTATTAGTTCCGTCCGAGTTTTCAGAGGGCGCCGCGCGTTCTATCTGGGATGGTTTTTCGATCAAAGGACGCTGATAAAAAAAAAATGCATCTGGTAATTTTGCTCATTTGTGAGCACAAATCTAAAGTAAACTAAATTGCAACTATTGTGTGCACGGCGTATCTTGAGTCCTGCAGGTATTTTATGAGCGGCTACGTCTTCCTGGAGCGGGTGGCTTTAACGACGGCCGCCATCGTTTTTGTAACCATTTTGGATATCAACAAGGCACTCTGCTACCAAAAACGTCAATCGATTATCTGTGTTCGTTCTGCAGCGAACTCAAGATAGACCGCGCTCACTTTAAGATAAACTAAATAGTATAATTAAATACAAGCTAGTTTCGTTTAATTTAGTTTAATTTTAGGCTGAAAACTGAGTAGAAATTCCCACATAAAATTCATGGCGCCCTCTGTAAACTAAGACGGAACTAATAGGAATGTATGTTAGACGTTTCAGACGGGGTCTCGGTCACAAATTCTTCTCCCCGACCCTATAAATTCTTGATGCAAGTAAGTTAAAAGTATAGAATTGGACAATCGACATTAAAATTTTTAGCTATAAATAAGTGTTATCAACGAAATAATCTAATATGTTTACAAAACAACGAGCCATTACAAAGCTACTATTTGGTAAAAAAAAAACCGCAATTCCGTATTCTGACCAAGATTTGTGCTAAACTCTAAAAAGACATACATAACGCGTGCAGATGATTCATGCAATGAAACCTACTATAATTAATGCTATTAAACATGTCATAATTTGCTTGTAGGATTCACATGATAAACGTGCTTTCAATTGTTATAATCTAATTCATAGTATAATGCGTGCTAATAATTCATACAATGAAAACAATGATCATAATTTGGTTTAGTAGGGATAAGATCTGGTATCTTACCATTGCTAAAAAATAAATACAAGTGTAAATATTTGTGAAAAAAAAATCCCTGTGAAAAAAATAAGCTCCATTCCGGCCATCCAGCCATGCAGTAAATAATGGATTTTGTTTTATATTTAAACTGAGTCAGCAATTTTAGAAATTAAAAGTGCATGGGAAGTTCTGTCAAGTGTACCGGAAATTCTGACCAGTTGATTAATTTTGTTGCCCACTTTTCACAGTGAAAGAAAAGTTCGCAAATTCTATAATTAAAAGAAAAAGACCGGTCAGTAGGCTAGTCTTTTAGCAATAATTTTAGCTGTGCGAAAAAGAAAGTGACAAAAAAGGTCATAATTTTGAAATTTGAAAAAAAAAATTATGAAAAAGATTCAAAGAATGTGAAGCTGAAGGTAACAACGTCGCCTGTAAGATTCGTAATTTTTTTAGCGATTGAACTTGTTATATTTTTTACGCTTGCAAGCCTCCTAAAAATACTTTTCATAATTTGCTGTAGGTTAACCCTGCAAAACTCGGCGTATGTACATTTTTCCGAAAATTTTGCAAAAACTTTCTGAAAATTACGTTGCCAAGTTCCTTTTCGTTTGAAAAAACTTATCACCAGCCCTAAGCCCCTAACTACAATAGAGTGCTGTAGACTACAATTTCTCAACCGAGTGAGACACTGTGGCTTAATAAATTACTTTAGTTTCTGTACTCACGGGGCACTGTTCCACTTGTACGATTTCTGCCCAGTTAATATAGAAAATATAAGATATATTCACCTATATGAAATATAGGTGAACATTTTCTATATTCACCTATGAGAGTTCTGTCCAGTACTCTACATATGTTTTCTGCCCAGTGCTCCACTTATGATTTCTGCCCAGTACTCCACAAGGCCGCTCTCTCACCTGCATGATTTCTGTCTCCAGTGCTCTACCTCGAATTTCGCCCCTCCCCCCTTAAAATATCTGAGATAAAATAATGTCATGCACCAAACCCCCCCCCCCCCGTCCTGAAATTACAATCGTGTTAGAAAAAAAGTGCGAACGTACGTTATCGTGTCCCAAACAGACAAACACGCAGAAAGACACATAAAATTCCATTTTTAGTCGATGGTTCGACGTCGCTCGCTTCGCTTACTCGAAATGCACTCGTGTTCATGTCGATAGTGGCGTGTAAAAGATCCTAGCAAAATTGTTTCCTTCCGCCCCGAGATAACCTTATTAGTGAAAAAGACTTTAATTCGACACGTTCCTTTTTTTTTTCTTCTTCATTTAGTTACTACGTGCCACGTCGCTCTTAACCGCCATCTAGTGGCACTGATTTTGAAAACACGGTATTCGACAACTTCATTAACCAATCAGCTATCGGAAATATCGTGCGTTGTCATGATACGAGGGCGTATGTCACCCTTTAATGACATGGAGGTTATTTTGTAACGTCTACCGTGTTTATCATTTGTTGACGATCTATGTTGCTATGGTGACGCACCGGCTCTCAGGACGTATACTATTGCACGCTTACAGTTGTCGGCAGAAAATGGCCAAACAGGAAGGAGCGTGGTGCTATCAGTTCGAGCGCAGATTGTTGTTCGGATTTGTTTCGATAAAATCGACAAATTTGGTAAGTCATGGACGCCGTGAGGGATACATACGTACCTTTTATTTAATTTGTTAGTGATGCATGGACGAAGCAGTCGGTATATTTTTCATCTTTTCTTGCCGTTTGTCTGTTTTTGCTAATCTGTGTTTGCGATTACTTTTATGAACCAACCCAGATTTCGTTTTAACGTCACAAAAATCTATTATTTATTCGGGAATTTTTTTTGGGGGGGGGGGGGTGGAGTGGAGATTGAAGGTGGGAATGAAATAAAATAATTGTTTGTTTGTGGGGTTAATAATGAGATTGGTG
>JAHWFP010059583.1:0-30862 GCA_023313725.1 Lithobius niger | reverse complement strand
ACAAGCAAAGGCACCTTGCTGGCGATAATTTAACAAGCAAAGGCACCATCCTGGCGATATTTAACCAAGCAAAGGCACCTTGCTGGCGATAATTTAACAAACAAAGGCACCTTGCTGGCGATAATTTAACAAGCACAGAACCAAACTGGCTTCATCAAACTAAAAAAGCAAAAACTACTGCTTGTAAAATTAAATTGGAATTCTGATACCTCCCAATCCCATCTCCATGTAATGTTTGGGGTTACTCGTATGCACTGGCAGAGGAAGGGCTAAATAAGTTTTGTTTTTACTTTTTAGAAAAGTGTACTCAACACTGTATGTATGTCTCAGGGGCTGTGGTGCTGATTATTTTCAGCAGATTGTACATAGTTATGTTTTTATAGCTATTTTAACTTATTTATACCTGTCATCAACATAGATATTAAAAGTTGCATAATTTGGTAATTGTCCGCTCCATTCCGTGTTTTTTTCTAGTTTACAGGACAGAACAGGAGCTGACGGAAGCAGTTTAAGCTGTTTCAGCAGGTTCTGACTTGGAGATTTTTTGGGGAAGGCAAAATTTGAGTGACGTGTACACAGCCTCCATTAACTACTTCACATAAAAAAAAATTATGGTGGCTCCAGCCATTAGGATGTAATACTACGGGTGTGCAAAACTCAAAATTTCGAGTGAAGTACGAGTTTGACTTAGTTGTGTAAACTCGACTCGATGAGAAAACTTCAAACTCAAATGTTTCGAGTTTTGACAAAAAAAAATTGCAGCACATCTTTACTTAAATTCTAATTAATACTTTAAAACTGTGGAATACGTCATGTAGTTAATTCAATAAAGCCTAATTTGAACGAACTCTTAGAACGAAACTTTTTTTTTTATACAGAACACCTTTTAGATGTCCGTTTGGCTGTAGTTCAAACGTATACCATAAATTTTTTTTAGAACGAACAGAAAAAGTATACCACAAACCAATTTTGCTGGTTGAAACCCTGAAATGTAAATGACCGATGTTAATTTTAAAGATTTAATGCTGGAAAATGTTTTTGTGATCCCAAAATCCATTGTCTACATGCTTCCATCGCTACCAGTAGCATCGATCTTGAAATTCCTGCTTCAGCTACTTCCGGTGAGCGTCCAAAAACCGATAATAGGGAGCTTGGATTATACGTAGCTTTGATAGGGTGGACCCATTAGTTGACCCACAGCTATTTGCCATGGTAAAGTATACACGAGCGAGATTCAGTTGACGTTTTTGCTCCCAAACCAATCCTCGAAGCAGATGACACTTGGTTTTTCAAAGCCAACAAAAAGGTTGTTTCAACTAGCGAGTAGTTTTTAACGAAATTAATGACTAATTATGAAATATCTGATCGTTCAATATTTGCTGAACGTTAAAACACACATTAAAACAAAACAACAAATTCATCCCAGATTACCAAAGACGAGAGTAGCTGACGTTGAAACCAAGACAATGGCATGCTTTACGATGATCGCTTGTGGCGGTGCTCTCCGTCTGATAACAACAATCGTTGCTATATTCGCATTGTCGATTGTACTGGTAGGTTAATGCACTTTAAAACCATTTCCACGATTGGAGCGGTCCGCTTACGTTTGATGATGAGTACTCGTTCGTTTAGTCCAATTTTGTTTCGTTTCATCAGGAAATTCAAAAGCCAATAAGTTTGCAAGAATCAGTAAAATAGCGCGAAATGGGAGCAGAGACGTCAGAAGCGTTTGTTTAATAAATACGGATGCAAACCTATTTACATTGTCTTTTGGAATTATATGTCAGACTGCCTCAGAGGGGAATCGAACCCGGGACCTTTGAAATCAAAGGCCAAGGTCCTACCGTTGAGCCATACTGACACGGCAAAAAAAAAAAAAAAAGCGTGTAGGAGAAGCGTTTGTGGTATGGTAAAGACGCTCCCAAAAATCTCGCACGGTTTCTTGTGGTAAAGCTCAATACTACGTATAATCCAAGCTCCCTGCAAAAACCTGATCTGGTTAACAAAAACCAAACCGGAAGTGGTCTCCTACATACAAAATGGACGATATAGGTAGCAACGACCACCTGACAATCAACTGCTACAATGTTTGAATGATTACAGAAATGTTTTTCATCCATTAATATTGACACGTCCTTTTCATTAAAGGTGACATTTTCTTACATATTTACATTAGTATGGTAGTAAACTTGATTCCCGAAAAAAAAAAGAAAAAAAAAATTGAAGGAAACTCCTAGATGAAATGTAGGAAGTGGGATCACTTCCTAAGACATGCGTATATTCATACTTTTCCTTTAACAGCGCCAAAGTTTTAAAAATAAAAATGACATTTTCCTCCATTTATTTACATTAGTAAATGTTGTGGCCCCCATCTGCTCGTTGTAATGTGATTCCACTGTTATTATACAATAATCGCTGAGTGTGGTGTTTTTGGCCAGGAAAAACTGATTTGATTGGTTATGTCATGAAAGGAGTGGGGTGGGCACAAGTAATGTATTTTTTTGTATTTAGCAATAGAAACAACATTCAGCCAGTAGGGGGAGCAGCAATGTTCTTTCTATTGCCAACAAAAATATACATTACCTGTAAATTTCAGCATTTACAGAAGGCCTCATCAATCTGGCGGTGGGTACCCTAGGGTTTGGGGTTGGCACCTCCAAAAAATCACAGATTATGAGCTTTATAAGAAAAAAAAAGGTTAAAAGAAGTCATTTGGATCTTTGTTCTGATTTTGTGACCCTGAAAAGGGCAGTTGTGATCATCATTGATCAGTGCTGGGGACAGTGACTGCACTTAAGGGTGGGCCAGGGACCCCCTGTCGCTCCCCCCCCCCCCAACCACAACACTCAGGCCACCACCAAAAAATAAAATAAAATAATGAATTGCAGGCTAAACGTGAAATTAAATGAATAAATTCAAATGGTATGCATTTATTTATTTGTATATTTATTTATTTTTGTAGCAATTTTGCAATACACGTGTAGCCTTTATTTTGTGTTATGGGCCGCATTTTACAAATAAATTGGACTGCATTGAATTGAAGGTTACGTTTCGCTCAGGTTAAATTACACGGAATAATAGTGCCTAATGCGGATGAATTGAAAAAAATTTGCAGGCCCACTCCGTTTCCAGATGTGCCCTCTATGCCCCCCCCCCCCCCCCCCCCCCAAACAACCCAGTCCTGACGCCTTTTCTGGGTGGGGGGTTGAACCACACTTCTGGCTACAATGATGGGTCCCAGACGGTGAAATCCGTTGGCTTGGATGATCATGTACCTGAAGTAGTGTGGTGAGAAGACGGATACGTTCCTCCATGAAGCTGCTCAAAGAATGTCTGGGTTGTGGAAAGCCCGTGAGGTTGAAATGTTTCGGAGTTCAGGTGCTGTCACCCTGATGTTGTCCTTGCACTTAATGTCGGATGATTCATATGCGTTAAGAATTACAGCCTTGAGCCGGTTGTTGCTGATCATTGCGGTGGTGGTTTCTCCGAAGCTGCTTTTGAATGGAAAGAAACGCTGATTTTACCCTTTTCGAATTTGGTTACTGTCGGTTCTGTTGAGATAGAAGCGTAATGCGCGAACCAGGCAGCGAAAATGTTCCAGTTCATCACCAGTTATTGTTGACAGAGCAGGAATGATGATGGGTTTAGCTGGTTCGTTCGGTCTTTGAGTTTTAGCCCTGAATAATGATCTTGAAGTTAAATAGATGGCTTTGAAGTCTCTAAGAACAACTAATAGGCTGGATCAGTTAAGGCGTGAACTTTGCTGCAACGTAAGCTGGCCACTAGGGTGGTCAAGAAGACAGTTTTCCTAGTAAGTAGTTGAGATTGCAGTTTAACACAGGCTCATACAGTTGCTTTATGAGTTAATAAAGGATGATGAAGAGATCCCAATCTGGGAATAGTCGCCTTGTCATTGGTCTTTCGATTTCAAATGATTTTATTAGAGTCAAGATTCGAAAATCTTGTAAGAGATCCACATCCGCATTACTGGTGGCTTTGATGATTTAAGTTTAGAGCCGATCGGTAGACAAGAATTGTAGACCCTTTAAAGCTTTCGTTGAAGAGGTTGATGAAGAAGATTAAGAGTTCTGGCAAATGGGGATTCACGATTGACTTTCCGCAAGATACAGAAAACGAAACCATTTTTTTTCAGTGGCTGTCATAAATTGTGCTGGTGATTCTCTGCTTCCGATTCTAACGGCTTGTTCTTCAAAAAGACAGAGAGCTGTTGTTTAGGTAGAGCTGACTTCCCTTTTGTTGAGATAGAAAGTCTGGGATTTCTGGCTGACTTCTTGGGTTGTCGATTAGAAGTTGAAATTTGTACACGGAGCTCACAGACAGTTTGGAGCTAGTAAATCGTGTATTAAATGCCCAGTTAATGTTAACGCCCAGCCTCTAAAATGCTGGAAGGTCAAAAATCGTCATACACTGTTGTTGACGCCCACCCCTTAAAGTTCATTGATTTTCTGTGGCAAAATTAACTAAAACCTTCTTACATTTTAACGAAATCAACTTTTCATTCCCGTAAATCTTGGTTTTTCTGTGGCAAAGCTTCATGCATTTAACATAATTGACTTTCAATAAATGAGAACAAAGACATTGAATCCAGATCATGTATGCGAATGACTGTATTATCGCCGATTCTATTATTTAGAAAACATAATACTTGTTTTTAACCCCCCCCCCCCCCCCCCCATTTCAGACAAATTAATTTTACAAGTCTGTGGGTGTTTAATATACGTTTTATGGTATTATAGCAGGAAGAGACCCAGGGCTGATTCTATTTTCAGGACTTGAGGCAGTAGCTTGAATGGTCGGAATAGTTAGCCAAACAGGTTCATCCAAGGAAATGACGGGGTGTCCACCGCCCACGCTTGGTCGTCCGCAACTGGACTGATGAAGTGGGGAAGCTTAGCAATGTGCCTCATGGCAAATAGGTCAATCATTGGGGTCCCCATGTGGCAAACAGATATTTGCAAATGGATGTCCTTAAAGCTTATTCTTCTGAGGGTAGCTAGTGACGTCGGGATAGTGAGTCTGCAATGACGTTTCGGTTACCAGGAATGTGTAGAGAGAGCAGCATTGTTTTCAGTTGAATGCAAAGCTTGAATATTTCGGTTGTAACGTTGTGGAGCATTCTGGACCTTGTTCCTTCCCCTTTCCGAAGATAGGATACAGCTGTGGTGTGTCTACTTGGACTTGAACAACCTTTCCGGATACTAGGGAGTGAAAGTGTTTAGAGCGTTGAGAACATCTTTTAGTTTGAGGATGTTGATGTGATATTGATTCTCCTCTGACAATAGGCCTGATCGTATGCAATGTGTGCTCGCCAGCTTTGTAATGAGGCTTCCATCGTGGATTCGACGGCTTCGAGGCGTCCACGAAGATTGACTTTTTCAGCGGTTTTTTCGTCCTGAATCTGTGTACAAGATGGATTCAACATTTTGAAGGTATGGTGATGCTGATTTGACTCTGTTTTGCCACATTGGTGGTGTCATTTGCGGTTTTTCGTGCTTGTTTACATTGCGTTTGTGGGCGTTCTGCGATCGTGAAGCACGGAAGTCGGGAAGGCACATTGTTCTTCTTACCACTTTTGAGCCACTTTTGCTATTTGCGATTTCGGAGTATGGAAGTTGCGAAGAGACATTGTTTTTCTTGCCATTATTGTGCTTTTTCTGCTATTTGGGTTTGTTTATGCAATGGAGTCAACTGCCGAGACTGTCACTACTCCTACCCAATCACAATCCATCCAACGAGGCTTTCTTCTGCGAGGAAAACCAACTAACCGATGGACTACCCAGTTTTTTGACGCTCGTTCCTTTTCAACTCCACCTAACGCTACCAGTTCTTCTGTTGCATACCTCCCTCAAGATACACTGACCAGCTCTGCACCACAGTCATCAAAGCCTTCCCTCTGTGACCATTTAACAAATCGCCTGTCCTTGATATTAACAAAACTTGAACACGTATGCTGTGAAAAAGATATCGATCTTGCATCAATCGACTCTAAATTATCAGCCATCGCACATTCGAATGCAAATGTGATCGAAGTGAACAACAACACGGGCATCACCGCAGCCGAATTTCGACTCTGGACTGCTGAACTGAACTACGACCTACAGGAGTACCACCACAACCTTCAAACTGCACTTTCCGAACAACTACAACTTGGGCTTCAGGAATTAAAAGATGAATTTAAAACTTCATTCAATCTACAGGCAGCTTCCATCGACACCATTCCATCTTGCCCTTCCCACCAGTCAGGGCTGTGCTATGCGACTCGACAATCAAACTAAAGCGGTGGAGTACTCAACTGTGTTCACTGTAAGCAATGGTCCTGACGAGCGAACCATCGAACTTTGTTCTGCCAGATTGTCACCACTACCACCTAAGTTAGCTGGCTCAAGTACACCACCATATAGCCATGATCCAGCCAGCCTTTTAAATCTCCCGACTGATCAATTACCATCGGGTATAACAGTATGAAAAGTTAAAAAACGAAATAGAGCACAAACTCGCAAGAACCAGTCAGTCACCACACCACGGCTTTAAGTGACCACCATGTATCTGCCTCTGGAGATCGAGTTGAGACTGCTCCATGTGTTGACACATCAACACGCACAAGACATTCTGAATTTTCATTTACCCCCAATGGCAATCAAGTTTCGTGGCATGATAAAACATTTATCCTGGGAGACTCACATGCTAGAGATCTAAAGTGCGGTAATAACTCACAATACAGATGTTGGCCAGGGTCTACTGCTGAGGTCATTTTGTCCAAGATTCCCGACATTTTGTGTGAACAACCACCGGAAACTGCATTTGTGATATCTGCTGGGTCAAATGATGTCCCTTCTACCAAACCAAATAGGATTGCCGACATGATCTCACGGATTATAATGCTTATTCGTTCGTCACGTCCTCGTGCCAAGATTACCATAATCGCCCTCTTCCCACATCTTGTACGCACTCAATGTGGAAATGATCAGTGTGTTGCACATATAAACATTTTACTCCGAAACGTGTGCGTGGACCTCAACTGCAATTTTGCCTCCCTGGACTACGAAATTTGTTGTGACCACACGTTGCTGGCTCGTGACTCACTCCACCTCACTACGCGTGGGAAAACGGTACTTCAAGGCATTCTTGAGGCACTACACGTAGGTCCATTCACTCCTCCCCGGGGACATCAAGCAAGTGCTGTGAAGTCCACCATAGAATAGGAAAACCAACATTAATTGGGAATACTCCCACCAATGGCACTGTTCCCCCCATTTTTCAGCATTGTTGTTCAGAGGGTATCAAGTGCGTCTCCTTAAATGCTCGCAGTGTCGTAAAAAATTTAAATGTCTTTTTGGCTTTGATCGTGGGGGTGTCTATGACCTAATTTTTGTTGTGGAATCATGGCTCCACGCGAGTGTGACCGATGCAATGATTGTGGGTCCACACCCCTACTTAATTATACGTGTGGATCGACAATCAAGGGCAGGTGGTATATTTTTGCTACATAAACCTCATAGACAGGTAGCTGTTTCTGAGGTTGGGTTGGGGGTGGAGGCATTAGCAGTGGTCTTGCCAGTGATGAAGCTTAATATTATATTGGGGTATTTGCCAGATAGTCACTTGCACTCTGCTGTTCTTAAAATGTGTTCCTTTATTACGTCATCAATGCATTCAACTTACTCTTAATATCTTACTAGGTGACTTTAATCTATCAACCATTGACTGGGCAGAACTTGCAGTAATTGATAAACCACATCGTGACTTTATTGACCTTATTGCCCCATTGGCTCTTACACAATTGGTTGATTTCCCCACTCGAGGAGATAATATTCTCGATCTGTTTTTTTCTGATAACGATCGTCTTATTTTTGACTTACATGTGATTGAACATCTTGGCAACAGCGACCACTGTATGGTCGTATTCTCTATTAATGTAGCTTCGTCCTACCCGACTCTATCTGCACCAAAGCAGGGCAAGGTTATTTTCCCCTACTCAGAAAATGCCTGAGTAACACTGATTGGACGGTACTGCTTTCTTCTTTTCATCAAGATGTGGATTCCGTATGGAACGGCTTTCTTGAGTCTCTTCAGCTTTTGGTTAATCAATGTCGTACAAGGTGTCCACGCACTAGTAACTCCTCCATTATTGGCCAGCCATCTTCGAGACTCAACGTGCTCCCCAAGTACATTCGCAACTTAGGCAGAAAGAAACTCATGATCTGGCATAAACTCAGGAATGACAACTCTTTACACATTGGCAATAAATACAAAGAATGTCGATCGCAGTACTCGACTGCAGTCGACGAATGGCAAAAGCGGAATGAGTTTGAGGCACTTAAAGAGGGAAACTTGGCTGCCCTTTTTCGCTTATATTGTTTGAAAACTCGTACCACACGCTCTCTACCACTCTTCCTTTCTCAGGGTGCCTTTGTTACTAATGACTTGGACAAAGCAGAGCTATTAAACGATATATTTGTTGCTAATTCGGTTATCGATAACCAAGTCACGCCTCCCCTGTTTAACACTGAAATTCCTAACTGCACAGTACTCAATAATGTCTCTTTTACCAGATCACGAGTAATCGACACACTTCACAATATGAAGCCTAGCCATGCTGTGGGTCCCGATGGTTTCTCCTCCTACTTTTTCAAAAAGATTGCCAACGAAATATGCGATGCTCTACTCTTTTTGTTTAAATTATCTTTCTCCACGGGTAACATACCCATGTTATGGAAGACAGCAAAAGTCATACCAATCTTTAAAAAGGGCAATAATTCCAACCCGCGAAACTACCGGCCTATTGCTCTAACAGTGGTGCCGTGCAAAGTCATGGAGTCTATCATTAGGTGTGACCTACTTCGGTATCTAACTGATCATGGGCTTCTTAATCAAGACCAGTTTGGCTTTCTTCCTGGCCGCTCAACGTCGGTGCAACTTCTGGTGGCACTTGACCACTGGACTGACGAGCTTGACCTCGGTATACCAACAGATGTTGCTTGTTTTGACTTCCAGAAAGCGTTCGAGTCTGTTGTACACAGCAAATTACTACACAAACTTAAGATGCTCCATATCGAAGGTAATCTCCTCCAGTGGCTGGGTAGTTTTTTGGTTGGTCGATCCCAGTGTGTGCAAGTGGGTGCTGCCATTGTCACCTCATGTGACCTTATCAGTGGCGTTCCACAGGGATCGGTGCTGGCACCGCTCCTGTTTGTTCTTTATCTGAATGATCTTTTTGCGGGGCCACAGTTTGGTCATATTTCACATTTTAAATTTGCAGATGACTTGAAAGCAAGCACCCCGATTACTTCTTTCTCTGATGGCTACCAGCTTTCAACTAGTATCGATACTGTGTCACAGTGGTCATTGGACTGGCAGCTACCATTATCTGCCACAAAATGCAGTATGTTCCACATTGGTATTACAAACCCCAGCCTTATTTACACTCTGTCGGACACATCCCTCGACGGAGTATATTCCAGACGTGACCTGGGAGTGTGGTTCTCCAGCGACTTGAAGTCTACTACCCACTGTCGCCTGATCTCAGCCTCGGCCTACCGTAGGTTGGCAATCGTCCGACGTTGCTTTACATCTGCTAGTATTGTAACCAAAATTTGGGCCTACAATGTGTTTGTGCGGCCAATCCTCGAGTACGCGAGTCCGGTTTGGTCACCCTACCTTTTGCAGGATATTGACTAACTTGAAGCCGTCCAACGCTCTTTTACTCGTGGTCTTACTGGGTACAGCAATCATTCTCCCAACACACGGTTATCTATGGCATGCCTTGATCCCCTTGAACTCCGGAGACTGAAGGCTGACCTTGTTTTGACCTTTAAAATTCTGCATGGGTTACTCTCTATAGATGTTCCGTTCTTCACCCTGGCCTGTAACAGTAAAACTCGCGGACATTCCCTTAAATTGAGCATGCCCATTCCACGGACGGACTGCAGAAAGTTTTTTTTTGCGTCTCGGGTAATAGAACCTTGTAATTCTCTTCCAGAAGCTCTTGTCAATTCGCCCTCAGTTAGTGAATTTAAGCGTCGCTTGGATGAACATCCACTTTTTAAAATAAAAAAAAAAAGAAATTACCAAACATTTCCCCTTTCCCCCTGTTTCTTTTCTACAGGATCGGTGTCAGTGGCCCCGGCCCTTCCGTTCTCCTGACCATTATAGGTCAAATTCTTATTTATTATTTATATTTATAAAAAGGTACAAAACGAATTACTTAAACGGAATGAAATCCTCCTATCCTTGCAAACTCTCGTCATGTCTGGCCCATACCAGCTTTTCAGTCCGCGTTAACTCCCCCCTCCCTCCACAAACTAAAATGTAATGACCTTCATTCATACCTAACACCCTATTACCGTATTTTTTAAACAATTCTCAAGCTACAAATGCACAAAATGAATTACATACCTTCCAATAACCAGTGTTAAAACCCAATGCGACAAAATTAATTGGATTATAATTTGTTTTGGACATTTCAAAGAAAAATTTTGGTTTTTTTTTTTTTAACCACACCATTTCATGTAACCAAGTCAGTCAAGTCAGTCAGTGGATTTAGTAGCTTCCTAATGCTTTATTCTATTGAGTTGGTCAATCGGCCAACGAAAAGATCTCACAAGAGAATTAAATTGGCACACTAAAACATCAAAATAGGCAAAAAATTAAGAAAACTGAATGTTAGAAAAAATTAATTGATGCAGCGGTACTGAGAAAAATCTTTATAATTATATTAAGAAGGAGTAAGGGTACAACTAACATCAAAATCGTTGTGACGAAGTTTATGGCATTTTTGTTAACATTAAAAAGAAAAATTCGTGACTTTCTTTGTTTA
Source organism: Lithobius niger (assembly GCA_023313725.1). NCBI lineage: Eukaryota > Metazoa > Arthropoda > Chilopoda > Lithobiomorpha > Lithobiidae > Lithobius > Lithobius niger. Next base: position 20,025 of record JAHWFP010059583.1, on the reverse strand, counting down.
AAAAAAGTTTTGATAGGCTAGAATGTTTTCAAAGCATTTGCAGTTACCTTTTAGTTTTTCACCAACAATAGCGTCATGTAATTCTACATGTCACTGAACAAGAACCGTCCTATTCAGGGGGTAGGCTAGTGCAAATTTCAATCCTCGTACCCACAATTGTAAGCTTGTCAGAATCTTTCATAAATATCAAGCTTTTCTCTAAAAGTCTTTAATTACTTATGTTAATTATGATAATTACTTAGCTTAAAATATAGGATATTCCAGTGCCCTGATATCATTCATCACAGAAACACCCTAGAGATTTTTTGAACAAATTTTGTTTTGCGGAGAGCCTGTCTTTCTGTAAAGTAAAAGGTACACTGTGCAAGCAGTAGTTTTTTCTTTAATATAATTCTAAAGTAAAAAATTACATAGCACTAGACAAAATTTGTTGCAGAAAGGGTTATGAAAAATTAAATAAAATTTTCTTACAAAAAAAAAAGTTCTCATCAGAGTCAAACACACTAGCTGCGAAAAAAGCCACGACTCAAATCTGTGTACGTCCACAGTAAGCACGATGGATTTCCTAAGCATAAGCTAATAGCGAAAATACTAAGGCAGCACTGGATTCAATACCAGTACTACAGCAACACTACTGTATCAGTACCATGTATCGGGCAGCCCGTCTAACCAGTCAAGGCAAGGTAACCTCGCTAAGGACAGCACGCACTCATTAGTAGCTTTCTTTATCGGATTACAGAAGAGTTAATCACCAGCAGTTTATCATGCAACATTGTAGATACCGGTGCAGAAGCTGAATAGCATTTTATGACCAAACATCGTTGGCAGTTTTCTGTGTACCTTTCACACTACTTTACACTAATTTCGACAATTCAGATAAATTTGTGCTGTTTCGTGTATTTTTGTGTGTAGTTAAATAAAAAGAAAAACATTAATCCTGAGAACCAACTGTTTTTTTTTCCATTTTATTTTTAATAAGGTAAAAAAATTGTCTTTTTGGGATACTGGTACCACAACCTACATAATTTTTTTGTGGTACCGGAATCAGTATTGGAACCAGATGAAAACAACTGGTACCGGTACAGCCTCAGAAAATGATCGATTTGGGGAAAAACAAGTTCTTTTTATTAAAAGTACGCAAAGTACACAAAAAAAAAAAATTGTACATTTCAAGTTATATTTAGGCCCACCCAACACATGCAATGATGTAAAGAAGAAATATTGGAGAAATTAATTTAATAAAAATCACAAAATTGCCTTTCTGACTGAAAATACCGATATTTTTTTTAGCTAGTGTGCCCCATTCAGAGAATTGCTAACCTATTGGGGGGAGCGTATAGAAAATAACAGGCACCGAGCTTCTTAAAACTTCCACTACACTGCTAAGTCAAGAGCATCCACAGTGGTGTAAGAATTTCTTAGCAGAGGTCGCCACCTGCATGAGAGGGTTAGACGTGTGTGCCACGTTCTCAAGGCTAATATTAGGTCCTTTGTTTTTAAACAATAGGTGTTTAACAATGTCAAAGTAATAATGAGCAACTCAACAAAAGGAATCCGTTTTTTAGTTAAGTTATCCCAGCCAACAACAAAAGAGAGTGATGCTTTATAGAACTTGGCACAAGCGCAGTATTGCTGCATTCTGGTGTTATACAAAGTACTAAAATAGTACGCACACTCCTGATGTTTTCTATACGCTCTTGCTATTGGGTAACAGACCTCTGCACCGACAGATTCCATTAAAACTACCACGTAAATTTAATTTACAAAACTTTTAAATCAAGTTTCGCAAGTAGCTCACAAATAAAATATGAATTTAAAAATGTGATATGAACTCTTATATTAACGGGTCTTTTGCTTTTATGCGTGCAAAATGTTTTTCATTTTGTGACTATCGATTAAGGACATGTAATTTTCGCGATAAAACCATCCCAATTTTTGCGGTGCATTTTGTTGCAATGAAGCTAAAATTCCATAGAAAATTTCACCATAATTTTGCGTTGATGGATTTGGCAGTAGAATTCGACAACGGGATCCCATTGTTAACAAAATTCTTAACAAGAAGTCCAACTGAGCACGAAAATATGGGTGCATCACATGATGTGCAACCAATTTTTCTAATAAATACCGGTAAACGTGGATAACAGTGGTATTTAAGAGACATCTTCAGAAAATAATAAACAGTTACCACGATAGGGGCACACTTACAAATGTTCGTCCATTGAATATTCAGGTAATGTTTCACATTCATCGGAACACAACAAAATTAACCCAAATTTGTCAAATCACATCATAGGAGGCACTTTCAAAACTTTTGAAAGTGCCTCTTGTGATGTGATGGGATGACTTTCGGTTTAATTTTGTTGCGGCTCTGATGAAGGTGAATTTAGGGTTCACTGAAAATTCAACGGGTGAACATTTGTGAGTGTTCCTCTCAGGTGGTAACTGTGTTTGTGAAGAAATTGTTTTATGAAGATACAGTAAATATGCACCTCGGAGACAGTTGGCGATGAGACTGCTCACTTAACGCAACCTTGAAGAAACACCATTGTTTCGAGCAGCTCTGACCTGAACATTGCATCATAACAACTGCACCCGGAATTTCATTCCAGTGGCTAGTTGTAGATTATATAGGTTTGTTTCTCATTAAAATACTTTAAAAATGTTGGTTTCATATTCAAACAATGCCTTTTCGCGATCGATTTAGCAATTTTTGGGGGAATTTGTTGCAGTTTGCAGCATTACTGAATTTTGCGAAAATTAAGTGGGCGTTTTGCTACAGTTAGTGATTGTTTCTTTACTTACCACTACGAGATAATTTTTAATAACTCTTAATGAAAATCGAAGAAATTACATGTCTCTAGTGAATGATCGAGTGGCTACGCATGTTGAGATCCTACCAGCATCTTGCGAGTTCTTGTTAAGTTTTTACATGTACGATCCTTTAAGATTAGCGAGGTCTTGCAGGATCTTGGGAGGATTCATGCATGAAAACTAATTTATTTAAAGCAGTCTGTCACTTATTAGGCAACGCAAAGAAAACCCTATGGTTCTCTCGGGCACCTGCAGGTCATGTGTGGGTCAACCCTATAATTTACATTCCTACGAGTACTATTTTTTTTGATAACTTTGCCCAAATTTGACCAATTTTGATGTTTGAATATACCATACCATTTTTTTGTGAGCTTTTGAATGCTCACACTCTCAAGTTGATAGCTTAAATATTTTTCAAGGTATTTAGCAAAAACCAGAATCAAGTCCCAAAAAGGAACATGCAGGAGCATGAATTTGAATACACACGGGCAATAGCATCCCCAGGTATCCAGTGGTGCACCCAGAGGAGCAAAAAAAGGGCACTTGCCCTTCCCAAGGCTCAAGATTACCAGTAAAACCAAGAATTTATAGGGTTTGGGAGGAGAATTTGTAACTCTAAAAAGTCCCTATTGAAACACGTTAGATCGGTCCCCATTAGTTCAGTCCGAGTTTTCAGAGGGCGCCACGTGTTCCATCTGATAATTTTTACTCATTTTTCAGCCCAAATCTAAAGTAAACTAAATTACAACTAAGCTAGGCTAAATAATAATTAAAATCAAGCTAGTTTCGTTTAGTTCAGTTTAATTTTAGGCTGAAAACTGAATAGAAGTACCCACATAAAGCACATGGCGCCCTCTATAAACTAAGATTGAACTAATACGACTGTATCCATGGCGTTTCAGTATGAGTCTCAGTCACAAATTCTCCTCCCCCAACCCTATAAATTCTTGGTAAAACTAAGCAAATTGCAAGCACTTCGATTTTTATTCTACTGTCATAAGAAGGCCCGTTTTTCACGTTAAGAAGGATAATATAGGTTTATATTACAATGCTTTAACAACGCAAATTTGTTCTTCGAGCCAATGTTTCTTCTCCTCTACACCCCCTCCCCCTTCCAAAGTGTGAAAAATTAAATGGGCGTTTTGCTACAGTTAGTGATTGTTTACCTACCACTAGTGTTGGGCGGTACCCGACATTTTTGTGACGGTGCCGGTACCAGCCCAGGTACCGCGGTACTCGGTATTTAACGGTTCTTAAAATTTGGCGGTACTTCCTTTGGTATTAAGTAGCCTAATCAAACTAATTAAGGTTGGAAATGGATCCATCAATTTCATTTACGTAGCCCCTCCCCCCTTCCAAAAAAATTCACGTAAAAAATAATCACCAAGTAGATCACTGACCTCAATTTTATTTTTCGGTTGGTTCTTACTCTGGTTGTAGCATCAAAGTTACAGAAATTTGGCTCTACTTTTGAACATTGTTTAGAATTCCAATTTTACCATTGTTGATCTTTAACTGATTATTACACTACTTTTGAGCCCTACAACACAAAACTGACTGAACTATTGTTATAATTTTAGTGCCTTTTTTCATATTAAAACAATACCGTGGTATTTGGTACCGTTGCATTTTTGGTACCGGGGTACACTGTGAGAACCGGTATACCGCCCAACACTACCTACCACTATGAGAGAAGAAGTATAAAACTTACTATTACGAAAATTTGTGCTGATGAGCAAAAATCGGATTGGCAAACAAAAACCTAGATTTTGTTTTTAGCCATGCCCTTGACAATAAATAAATTATGTTTCACCGCAAGTTTTCTTACTACAGTAATTGTTTTAATTTAAGCTAGGCCTACATGTTCTACATTGTGTAGGCTAAGGTTAATAACAGTCAAATATTTACTTTTATTTGGGTAAAAAAAATATATATATTCCAATGTTTGCAGTAGCCTACAAGTTTGTCTAACCAAGAAAAAAAATTGTTAAAAATTTGTAGTGATCGGTTCGGTTCAATCGAATAGGTAAGCCAATCAATTTGTGGCTGATCGGATCGGAATCTTTTCGACAGAAAAAAGGCTGATTGGTATAGCCTTGTTAGTGCTCTACTATCATGTTTTACACCAATATTTATTGAGGGACAGGGTTCCGAGTAGCGACTTTATACTGCTATTTTGGATTTTCATTTAGCAACAAATTTCTCAAATAACAATTTTGTTGCACATGTTTTGCAATATGAAAAAAAAAAAAAAAGTACATAAAATGCCTGGTTACCTGGCCATTTTGAAACTGTTATTTCCCGAGAACCATGATATTTTCTCTATGTGGCCTTATCGGAGAAAAAGTTTATCAACGGACAAATTTCACATTTTTTAGGTTTATACTTTTGTTTCTTGGAGATGGTTTAAAAACAACCGCATATGTGCAAGTGACCTCTACATATTTACAAATTTACAATTAAAAGCAAAACTTAATATTCCAATAAAGGAAATTTTCGACCTTTCTCGAAGAAAAAAAACAGTGTACCATAATGGGTTGATGACTAGATAGACAAAAATCAAGAGTACGGGCTGGTCCAAGCTATTTTTGAAGTGCATATGGTAACTTTCGTGGTAACCCTGCCACCCATGAATTCAGTACAACATTTTTTGTAGTAAAGGTTTTGTGTTTAACAAATATTCAGTTGTTCAGATTGCCAGCACAACTGAAAAAAAAATTAATAATTTGAATGTTTATAATTACGGTACTACGGGTTGTAAATGGGAAGAATTCATTGCAAATTATGAATTTAAGTTTTCAGTAAAACAGTTTCTCTTCCTGTGATATCAACAATAGGGTTGGAAATCAAACCAAACCTTTCCAGGCCTTGCAGATATCACAAACAAACAAAAATATAGGTTGTAAGACAAAATATATTTTATGTAGGCTATTTGCTAGCAAATACATAGGCTAGTAGGGGTGGCACGATCAAATTTTTTTTATCAAGACACAACTTTTAAAATTATCACGATAATCGATAATATCTCGATAAAACAAATAATGAGGCTGGAATAAACATTTTAATTTTGTTACAGTTAAACGCGTAATAACAATCATGCACCTCTTAAAACAATAAGCCAGTTATGACAATGCTGTTTTTGAGGCTCTTCAAGCAACAATGCATGTTTAAAAATGTCACATCACTTACTTTGAAAATTCAGTCCATGTTTACGTTTTGTACGCTTAGATTTCTAAGTAAAGGATGAAGAAATCACTGAAAACACGTTTATTTTCACAAAATCAAGATATCACACGACATATCTTCCCAAATTTTCGACGAATTTTACCGAAGAGCGTACTAATTAGGCCTAAAGCGGGAGGTGTGCATGGTCACAACATTGCCGCGCACGCGAGCCGCACCTTTCTCATCGCACGCAATGGCGAATGTCATTCTTATCTGAAAATGCTGAGGACTAATTCCTTGTTGATAAATGCTTTTTCGTAAGAAACACTGCCGAAACCATTGATGGAAAAAGTGCTGGAATATGTGGAAGAAAAGAAGAAAAATGAACGACGAAAAATAACGGAGAGGCAAATTGCGTCATTTGAACGTTTAGGAGGACACAGAGCAACGTATGAAATTGCAGCAGAGAAGAAAATAAAAGACCAGGGAAGCAAAAAAGAATTTCCACACGTGAAAAATCTGACTGGGAAAGATTTTTCTGATGCTGAGTTGAGTGTACTCAATTTAGATCCGAAGTTCATCCCGAGGCCGTCAAGAGCAACTGAAGACACTGATCGCTGATGTGCAGTCATTATTAGACGGGTACACGTGGGATCCTGACACCCGAATTCGACTGCAACACATAGCAATTCGACGACCATCCCAAATAAAAGGAAATCTGACAAGAGAGGAAGCAAAAGCACTGCGAATGTTACAGAAAAGGAGCGACATCAAGATTCTGAGGGCAGATAAAGCTAATGTAACCGTAGTGGTGGACGGAAAGAAACATGACGATCAAGTGATCTCTGACATTGAAACATCTGGAATGTACGAAAGAACGGAAAAAGCACTGGGAAATTGGCCCACGAGAGACGTGACATTTAGTTTGACTCAGCTAGTGGAAAAAGGTTACCTAACGAAGGAGGAAAAATAAGAACTGGTACCAAGACTCCCACAAAAGCTGCCACATGTATTCACGCAGGTGAAGTTACACAAAGAAGGCAACCCCCTAAGGCTCATAACATCAGCAAAAGGACGGCCGAGCCAAAAACTGGACTGGCTATTAGGAGAGAGATTGAACAAGTATGTAGTGACTCCATGTCGTGTTTTGAAAACGTCCGATATTTTGGATGAGCTAGAAAATGTAAAAATCGAAAAAGATGAGTTCCTTGTGTCGTTTGACGTTGAGAAGCTCTTCCCAAGCCTCACACATAAATTAATATTGCGTGTGTTTGACCTCTCTGCCAGAAAGTGTAAAGATTGATAGAACGGAGTACAAAAAGGACCGAGTACAAAAGCACTCCTTTCCCTTCGCACATATATGTTGAGTATGAAGGTGACACATTTTGGCAAGTGAAAGGAGCCCCCATGGGGTACTCAAGCTACCCGGTGATAGCAGAAATAATATTACAGCACCTCGACTGGTTCGTCATGGAGACTTTTCCAGATTTAAAGTTGTGGATGATGCCTTGACCGTACTTAAGAAAGGACAATCTTTATAATGTGCAACGAGTTCTGAATGCTTGGGTAGAGGAGATAAAACTCACATATGAGGAGGAAAAAGATGGCAGGTTACTGTTTTTGGATGTGATGCTGGAGAGGAAAAAAGATGGAAAGATTTGGTACCAACCTTATCAAAAACCAACAACATCGGAAAGAGGAATCCCCTACAAATCGGGACACCCTGCGGTACACCTGAAAGCGATAGCACAGAAAGAGTTTGATAGAGTGATGCGGAATACTATGGATCATGGAACAGCAAAATACCACCTTGAACTGGCGAAAGGAAGATTCATAAATTTAGGATACCCACCAGAAAGCCTGAACAGAATGATAAGAAAATCGGTACGAATGGACAGAGAGAGAAGGGAGAAAAAGAAGAAAGAAAAAGATGGGGCCAGCAAAAACGTGAGTGAGGAAGACAAAAGGAAAGAAGAACAAAAACCAAGAATTGCCCTAACCTACATTCAGGGTACAGTGAAACCTCTTTATAACGATGTCCAAGGGTCCTTGAAAAGTAAAATGTTATATCAGGTATATTGTTATAAACAATCACTTTTGCATGCTTTCTGCTTAAAAGAGCCTCGAAAATAGCATGGTTATAACAGGTTTATTGTTTAAGAGGTAATGTTATAACGAGGTTTGACTGTAGTACTGATGAGGTGCTAAGATTGCTAAAGAAAAATGGGTTCGACTCCTACGTCAAAAACAGTACGGGCCTCAAGTAAATCCTGGATAAACAGAGAAAAAAAGTGGAAACTGGTGAAAGGAAGAAAGCTGAGGAGCAAGAATCTGACGAATTCATCCTGAAGAGTATACAAAATACTAACGAAGGAGTGTACCACGTCCCATGTGGACTGCGATGCTGTCTATGTGGGTGAAACAAGAAAAGGAGTTCGAAATACTGTAGAGCCAAACAGCACATGGCCGATACTAGGAATAAAGCACGAACGAACAGCATTGTAGTCCACCACATGGAGACGCAACACAAGATAAATTGGTAAGAAATGAAAACGCTTCTAATCTCCAAATCTAGAAGTGATATTCATCTAAGAAGCCTTGAATCCCTGGCTGTTCAACAACACAACCGAGAGAAGGCTGTGCTGATGAATATCCAGGGACCTTCAAACCCTGCCATTAGCTATCAATGTATTGCTGAGACGAAAATGGGAGACCAACCCTACAACTACCGGAGGCCACGCTTACGCTTCCAATTTCCTAGTGAACGGTTCGTGCACGATGTTTTGAGTTCAAGTTGACAGGCCTGAAGAAGATGATCGCCTGTGAATTTCCTCTCCAGGGACGCAGATCGTCGAAAATTTGCGAACACATGTAGTGTGATATCTTGACTTTGTGAAAATAAGTGTGTTTTGAACTGTTTTCAGTAATTTCTTCTACGTAATTTCTTCTACGTTTTCAAACTAAGTAAAGGATATTTTATCATATTTACCATTCCAATATCCTTGCACATTTTCGACAGTCAGGTTTTTCTGGAGTTGGAGGGGCTCAGAACGACTGTCTTTATCAACCTGACTGTCGACAATTTTCAAGGATATTGGAACGGTAAATATCTTTTACTTTGAAATCTAAGCATACAAAACGTAAACATGAACAATGCATGTAAAACTGATTGTTTATAACGATAAACCTGATATAACATTCTGTTTGCAAACTCCCATGGAATATCGTTATAAAGAGGTTTCAAAGTAATTTAAAATACCTTGGCTGAAGCATACAGTGCAACCTTCAAGAATGTAAATTGTGTGGCATTCGCCATTTGGCCAGACGAAAACGCACTTAACATTGTCCATTACTTCCTCACGATGTAGAAATAATTTAGCAGTAGTGTTGCTACTTAATGCTTAAAAATATTGTTTGCATTAAAGTAACTATCAGGAAGACAAAGTAGCCAGCAACAGTAGTGCAAACTTGGTTGGAGAGCCCTTGTAATTCCGCACGCAACGCCGCAAACCACTTGTTTCTAGGTATTATGGTTTCCGAGAATGACATTTTAAGCATCGAGATTTGCACGACGATAATTCGATAAATCAGAAAAGTGCGATACGATAATCGACAAAATTTATTATCGCGGTTTTATAGAATTATCGATTTTCTTGCCACCCCTACCCCTGACCCCATTAAAATGCACTTTTTAACTTTGGTAACTATTAACTTGTTGCTTAGTATTTTGTCAGTGTTTTCAAAAGAACTCTTTTTTTTGTGTGCAGTTTTTGTCTGTGCTCTATGTAATCAATAAGCCTTGCAGCTATTTACCGACAAACAAACTAATGCAAGTATTAAATTAATTCTTTACAGTATTACTTTAATGAATGTGACAATTTATTAAAAATCGTAATATGTAATAAAATAGAACACAATAACAATTAAAAATATGGGTTTCGAGGCCACTTAAATAAAGAAAGTTGGTTCTCTGGTATTTTTCTCAGAAAATCCGTGCGGGCGGCCGGAATTTATTTTATTTTTCGACCCCATTTTTCCGCACATTTTGGTTAATTATTTTTTAGTTTGGATAAAATAAAGAATACTGTTTCGTACCATGTGTCCACACAATTATTTAACGACAAGAATGGTAATTTTATATTTCAATTTCTCATTAAGGGCTATTTTTGTTCTGTAACTGCTATTTTTGCAGTTTCTTTTCATTTCCCGTCAAAAAATCGGGGCAGGAGGGCCTGATAACCAACTTTTCTTTTTTTAATGGTGTTAATATGATTTTTGAAATACACTGAAACCTCTTTATAACGATGTCCAAGGGTCCTTTAAAAGTAAAATGTTATATCAGGTTTATTGTTATAAACAATCGCTTTTGCACGCATTGCTGCTTAAAGAGTCTCAAAAAATAGCATTGTTATAACAGGTTTATTGTTTTAAGAGATATTGTTATAACGAGGTTTGACTGTATAGGTCATAGTTTTACCACAGATTTAATTGGTTCATTGCTACATGTGCCTATTTGATGTTGGTAAAGTGTAACGGCGTAAATATTGTTATTTTGCTGTATCTTTAAAAAATGTAAAAAAAAAAAAATCTTTTCATAGTCATGCCCCTGATAGCTTTGATTGCCGAAGTTGTTGCTTCCCCTACACGGGTCTGGTTGTTCTTATACGGTGCACGCTTGAAAATAACTAACCTAATTTTTTAATTTTTAAGCTACAATTAATTAAAATTTGATGTTATCTACCCATTTTTGTCCCAAAACAAAATGAAGACAGGAAGAGCAAAGGTCTTCATAGTAGAGAGTATCATCAAAATCAAAGTAGCTTTTTCATGTACATTATGCAGCTGTAGTTGTGTGTGCTATACACAAAAACACATGTCCACATTTTATGTTTATCTATTCCAAGTACAGAGAATCAGTAGTAGCTGCGCTTGTGTCCAACGACAAATGGCTATGGATGTAGGGCAGTTATGCTCTGACATATACCATTAGTGACCACCACTCACTTTCCTTTGTCCAAGTGAGTAAAAACAAACAATAGTCAGCTCAAATGCATGCTAATTAGAAATGACTGATTACTGGTGGGAAGGAGGTGGCGGTGGCGATGAAAAGTAGTGGAATGGGTAGGCAGGGAAGGGTGAAAAATGTGGCACTCCAGGTGGTGGTGGTGGTGGGAATTGATGTGGTGGAGGTGGCGGTGGCTGCTGTGGAAAATGATGTGGCGGAGGTGGGGGCGGTGGCGGAGGGTGGGAAAAATGAAGCGGTGCGGAAGGAGAGGGAGGTGGTGGCGGATATTGATGTGTCGAGGGAGGTGGCGGCGGTGGTGATGGCCGAGGGAACTGGCTAAAATGGGGAGGAAAATGATTAGGTGGAGATGGAGGAGGGGGACGATTGCCTCTTGCAAAGGAGTTACGTTGGGGTGGGCCAAATTGAGGAAAACTTTCCCCAAATCGAGGCCGAAATTGATGTTCTTTTAGGTAAAATGGATTTCTTGGTCTTTGCCTGTCCATTGGTGGTGGTTGCGTTCGAGGACGGGGACCAAAGCCCTTTTCTGACCTTGGGTGCGGAAAAGGAGCATCCCTATCAGAGCGTTGCCTGCCAAATGATGTGAATGTAGGTGGATGGACTACAGGGTAAGACTGTTGTTGCTCATTGTCTATAAAATAAATAAAGACGTGATTACTGATTACAACCCTCAACAATCGGCAAGTCATACTGTAAAATTTATGAAACTAGAAACGCTTAAAGGACCATTAAACATTTTGCACTATTGTCATTTATTATTAGGAATAAATGAGTAACAACAGTGCAAAATGTTTAACATTAGTAGTAAGGTTGTGCCAATGCCAAGTTTTGCCGACTGACTGATAATCAGTAGCTTGGCAAGCTTTGTATCCTATGTAACAGAGTCAAGCTGACCTTTTTTCCTGCGAGATAGTCACGACATAAGTTAGGAGCGGAGCTATCTTTATTACCAATGTTTTCTGGAATAATTTAATTGAAGGTCGGCAGGCTAAGAGCTTTTTGAAGGTCCAGGCGGAAGATGTTACTGGAAGGAACTATCATCATGTCAGTTGTTTTTCGCTAGATGCGGGAAGAAACCGGAATACCCGGAGGAAGCCATCACATAACGAGCGGGAAACAACCACACAAAAACCCGTACAGACACACTTCCCTTCACCGGGATCGAACTAACACTCTTTGATCAACAAATAAGAATGCATTTCCACTCTAAAACCTTAACATTCCATAAAATAATTTCATATTTACATCTTGTTATGCTTGGATTTCAAAGGAATGGATATTCACCGTTTCAATATCCTTGCAAATTTCTGACAGTCTGGTTCTTCTGGAGTTGGAGGGGCTCAGAATGACTGTTTTCGTCAGACTACCACAACACCGCTCACTTCGTCGTGATCGTTCATCTGCTATGTGAATGAGACGCGGGGCCATAGCATCCGTGACTTGCAGGCCTGTACACCGTTTTTCTCGCAGCAACTTAATAAACTCGCCTCTCAGCATAAACTGGAAGCTTGGGTTTGAAGGTACCTTGATATTTATCAGCACAGCCTTTTCCCTGCTGTGGTGTTAATAGCGAGGGATTCTAGGGTTCTCAGATGCACATCATTGTTAGAGATGGACTTGAGTGTCACAGTGCCTTCCCAGTTTATTCGGTTTCGAGTTTCGTTGTGGACTGCTATGCCATTCGTTATAACTTCATTACAAGTTACAACACAGCCAGGAGAAGGCTGTGCTGATGAATATCCAGGGACCTTCAAACCCAAGCATCCAGTTTCTGCTGAGAGGAGAGTTTAATAAGTTGCTGCGGGAAAACTGGTCTACAGGCCTGCAGGTTACAGAGGCTGCGGCCCTGCATCGCATTCAAATAGCAGACGAACAATCACGACGGAGTGAGCGGTGGAGTGGTAGCCTGACAAAGACAGTCGTTCTGAGCCCCTACAACTCTGGAAAAACCAGACGTCGAAAATTTGCATAATATTGGAATGGTGAATACCCTTCCTTTGAAATCTAAGCGTACAAGACGTAAACATGGACTTAAATTTTCAAAGGATGCGATGTCACATTTTTAAATGAAGTATGGTAAGTGCTTTTCAGAGTACTGTAGCCATACTTGCATGTCCAATCCAAAAGCTTGGGGGGTATTGGTGTTACTTAGCAGTTGTTAGTTATTACTAAGGCTGGGCCAATCCTGATTACCGATCCGAATCTTTACCGAGATTTGCAGTATTGGCAGAGATCGGTAGATAAAGCCCAGATAAATAGGCAACAAACCAAATCGAAGATTTTCACTTCTTGACTCAGGGGTGTGCGATACCATATTTTTCAACTGAATGCCGATACCGATACTTTACTATTCCAAGTATTGGTATGCCGATACTTTCTCGATACCGATACTTCTTTCGATATCGATACTTCGAGAATTAAACAAACTTAATGGGTATTGACCGATGAATTGCTTAAAGGAAAACTCGAAATACTCATCTTCACAACTTCACTAAAACATTGTTAAGGCCACGCACAAAAAATTGTTTGGTTTACGGGTGAGGTTGCAAATTGAAGCACCAGGCAACCAGGCATTTTATTTAATTTTTAATTTTATTTAATTAACCACATTTCTTTGACATGTACCTAGCTCAAAGCTGAAAGAATATGAAGTCAGCCCAAAAAAAATATAATATTGTTAAATATGTTATCTATGTCATCTAACATTCAACGTTTTTTAGTTTTTGTCAAATATCTTCTTAGTGGTATGAGCTAGAGGTTTGAAATTGGCACCATTGGAAAGCTCGTTTCGAGGCGGTTAAAATGGTCTACTGGAATGTCAAAAACGGTCAATATTTGGCGAAAATGTGATTTTTAGCAGGTGAACCAAGTTTCAAATAAAAAGTTTTGACCCGCGATAATTTAAAGCACCCGCACGCGCCTGTAAACCAAACAATTAACTTTGCATGGCCTAATAGAACTACTGTGAAACTCAGAATTAACAGTCAAATGACTTATTTCTTCCATAACTTTGGAGGGCCTGATGAAGACAGCAGGGGTACTGTTGAAAATTAGCAAGATAGTGTGTCTTTTTTGTGAAATTGAGCAAATATGGAAGAAATAAGCCACTTCACAACTTCATAATGATTATAAAGGCGGCCTAGTGTTGTTTAGATCTTTTTGCCATTAAAGATACTGCGTCAATACTAAAAACGAGGTTTCGATACATTTCAAAACCGTCGATCATTTCGATACCATTGATGCTACCGAAAATTCGATACCCAATTTTACATTTCGCTACCACTACAGATACCAAGGAAGTATCGGCATCAGTATCGAAATTTGATATTATCCCACAGCCCTGCTTCTTGTAGACTGAATTTGACATCTGAATACACTATTTGAAGTTTTTTTCACCAGCTTTCCGATGGTCCAAGCCCAAGCAGCTGTCTCTACTGTTTAGAAGTTATAAGGCAAATTGTTAAATTTTGATAGCAGTTTTGTGTTTTAAAATGATTTTAGTTTAAAACATAATTACATGCATTTAAACCATGTGCCATGACGTGCGTATCACGTGACTGTGCTAGTCCTCTCAAACGGCCGAAGATCTACTATTCAAGTTCGTCAGTGGCTGAGTCATGATGACACAACGGGTAACAGCCGTGGCTCGTGGTATGGGCCTTTGCCATACTTACGCAATGATTTGAAAAGTAATTTTTTATAAAGACATACTTCAGTATTACAGTTTTCGGTTAATTGGGAACTAGGAATAGTAATAGGAATTAGGGATCGAGATTTGACATTTGCCAGTTTCGTTTAATGATTGACTCGGGTGGAAAAAAACTGATTGTTCCAGCCTTAGTCATTACAGATACACCCAGACTAAAATGCTTGTTAGCTCGGCTCAGCATACAAGTCATTTTTAAATTAACTAGCTCGGCATTTGGCTTAAGAAAAATTCCATTCGTTACACCCGTAGTTAGCAATAGCAAGTACAAAACCCACAGTTAGCAGGTAAAACGTAAGAGTAAAGCTGTAACAAAATGACTAAGACTCACAGTTATATTTTGATGAAGTCTACGAGAGGTGAATGATGCCTCTAACACTTGAATCCTGAAATTGTTTGGGGGACATGGGAAATTTTACTAAGAATACTTTGGACTGTTTTTAAGAGTTGTGAAGGGTCTTTTGAACTGAAGGTGTGGGGAAACTGGACGGTTTAAAAGAGGTGCAATAGAAAGTGTGCAGCTTTTTCTGCAGAAGTTCCGGAGTAGATCACTCTCTCCAGGGAGAACAGAGAATGGTGCCAACTTAACAACTTCCTGAAAGTTGTGTCAACAGTCACACGCTTCCCGGTTGTGAATCGTGTTATCGTGTTATGTTGTCTGTTATGAAGGTTAATGATTGATGGCCACAAATTAGTTTTAACTTTGAATTATGTTAGATATTGGAAGGAGGATGATCCAATAAACGAAATTTGCAAATAAATGAGAATAAAGGCATTGCGTTTTCGCTAGACTGAATCCAATTCACGCACATCAATGATTGATCGCATAGACCTAAATCTTGATCCGCACTCTTGGAGGAGAGACCATACAATAATCTAAATTTGTGAATAAATGAACAAAGACACTGTGTTAATGCTAGGTTGAATCCAGATGGCGCATAAGAATGAGAATGACTGCATTACTGCAGACTTTTCCGTGAAAAAAAACTTCCTCCCCAGACAGAAGTCAGTTTAGAAAATATATACCTTTTTTTAATGCTCACCTCCCAATTTTAGACAAATTAATTTTACAAGCCCATGGTGTTCAATACATGATTTATGGTAGATGGTTCCCTCAGTGGCGATGCTACAGTTGGCCAAGGGACTATTTATCTGTGCTCACCCACTCCCTCACCCCCAGACATTTTAAAGTGTTTTTTCTGCCCAAATGGTGAAGTTAACAAACATATAATTTCGCATTACTTTCCTAAAGAAATAAAGAATAAGTGAAGGTTTTTCAATAATGAAAATAAGAGGACCTACTCCATTGCATGCAAGGCAAATTACAAGTAAAAAATATGAATTCAAGACGGTCTGTATTAATAAACGGGCTCAAACTAAAAGTCTACCAGAATCATACATTAAACTTGAGTAACCACTTGTTAAAAGAAGGTTGTAGTAGGGAGTAGTGTTGGTGGGAGGGGGGAGGGGGAACGGGCTATGAAAATCGTCAAGTCTGTACCGATACCAATACTGGATTGGGTCGGTTGCCGGTATTTGCGTATCGTTATCAGCAACTTCCGCAGAAATATCGATAACTCTGGAACCGTTCGAGATTACGACATGTGGTTCGCGACGTTTTGCTCAGAAAATCACAGATTATTTTCCTAGCTATGTTTTGACAATGGGTTACGATTTACAATTTTTATTCGTTTAATAATTATTGGACTTTTGCAGAAACCTACATAGTTGATGAAGAATTTGGGATACAATTTTGGACATCGGTATCAGTACCGGTATCAGCAATATTTTAAAAACCGGATCAGTATCAGATCGTAAAGTTGGTATCTGTGCAGCGTTAAAAATCTTATTGCTTCAAGTTGACTCGACATACCTACCAATACAGCCCACCCAAATCGAAATAGTGACCAACCTTGCACCCATAACCAGTTCAATCGGGAGTCTCCACTACCTCAGAAGTTTCTGCCAGGAGAGGTGGCGCACAGAGGCAGTCTTATCTAGTAAAGCAAATGATTAGAGGCCTTTGGGGTTGAAACAACCTCGTCCTGTTCTGAAACTATCAAATGGTGAACAGTCTGAATTGCTTAACTGAATCCTGGACATCAATTCAACAAGCCAAACTTTCAATCTTAAAACCCTTCAAGTTTTCCTTTTTCGCGACTCATGAGCAGACTTCGACTCAAAATGCAACAAAACAAACATGACACCAACTGCATGCAGATCGCAGGACACTTACTTCTTTGTTGTTGTTGTTGTTGTTCCTGGTTGAAATTCGGATTGCCGCCGCCTTTCCTTCCGCGCCGGCACTTGCGCTTCCGAGTGGGCTGAGATGCTGACAAAATAACACGTTCTTTGGTTTGTGTTTTAGCTTGTGCCTCTGACTGTACTTTTTTGTTCTTCTTCCTCTGTGCCTTTGCAATCCTCTCCTGTTCATCATCAGAAAACTCTTCACAAGACTCCGGTGACTCATCATTATCCTGCCATGATGCATCAGTTCCCTTCATACTGAAATTATAGAATATTTCTCACTTATTAGTTCTTAAGACATCAACAAAACTTGGAAAAAAAAAACAGAAAAACGTATTACCGCACACTTTCACAATCAAGACAACAGCTTTGTCCAGCGAATTTCCGATAACTTGCTGTTGCCTTCTTCGGGCCTCAAGCATATAGCTCGAACTTTCTACATTTTTCACTCCAGTTCGACGAACTAGCGCATTTGTCATGGTTGTGAAAGTATACGGTAATAATTTTTTTCCGGAATTCTTTCCGAGTTTTGTTGATGTAATGGCATTTCACAGCACCCAAATTAACGATGTTTTTAAAGAAAAACATCTTCGTAGCAATCGTTTGCGCACAATTTCAAATAAATTTATTTGAAATTGCGCGTAAACAATTGTTACGAAGATGATTCCCGTATTTCAAAGTAAGCGCTACGACATTTTTTAGATTCTTAAACATGTAAATTAGACAAGAATATCAAATTGTGGTAAATCATGTGCTTGATTTATTGAGATGCAAATGGTCCTATGAGCTGCAACCATTGTTCAAGTTAATCAAAATGTAACGACTCCAACATTACATGACACAACTTATTTAATATCACGACTTGAAAATTTCACTACTTATTTTTACTTGGGTAACACAGCATGAATAGAATTGTACAACTACGGATACCAATATTTTTCGTACAGTAACCTATTGACAACGATAATGATTTTATACTTTTCAAGTGCAACAATTTATAAGTTTGTCAGACAAACCTTGTGTACAGTAAAACCCCAGTTATGCGAATGCCGATTATCTGTACACCCTGATTATGCGATAAGCCCTGATTATCTGATAGAAAATGTTACTTGCTGAAGCCAGGCCTCCTTGGATTGCGAACAGTCATTCTTCTACAGTATTTTTTTTACTAAATCCGAAATCTTTTCTTATATGCTCTTATTACCGTACAAGTAATTGTTTCATGTCTTCAAGTAATTGTGATGGCGCTTCCGCAGTCCACCACGGGACATTATCGTTGGCTCCTATTCTGCCATTCATAAAGGATGCAGGCATACTACATAGTTCCACAAGAGAGCCTTGACTTATTTCGTGTGATATCACTCAATGATGGGCCGCCAACGCGCTCAACAGTCAAGTGCCACAAATGAACCAATCTGAGCTCGCAATGCAAAAGGTTCCAAGAGCTCTTGAAACAACAGCTTTTTCGAGGATACGGCAGTGATGTTGAAATTAATGAAGTCTACACTGACGACAGATTCCCAGCTTTCAACCGAGATAAAGATATTGGTCGTATATCGCGAGGTTAAAAAATTATGATCGCTTAAAGCAAGTGATATTTCAGTCACACAAAAGCAATCATCAGTTTTGGCGACTCCACCACCAAAAATACGGTAATTAAGGTAAGAAAAAGATGTTATGATAAGGTCTACTACAAAATTTACTGCCGGCTAATGCAGTGCAATCTAGTAGCATTAACACCACTGAAAAGGGGATGGCTTTTAGCAGCTTGTTATTCAAAAAATGTCACACGAGAATCACAAAAACGCATATTTTCACAACGAAGATAGTCTACTTCATTGTAAAAGTGTACATTTTTGTGATTCTCGTGTGATATTTTTTGAATCGTTATAGGGTTTCGCAGTATGATCAATAACGGTGTTTTTGCAGCTCGTTATTCAATCAAATTAAACAAATTCGTATTAAAAATTAAATCAAATAAATACAACTGAAAAAACAGTCGGGAAATTATAGATTTTCTATACAGTCATGCAGTTAGAATTCTACGACTGCATTGGTCCCAATTAGTTTGGTTAATCGAGATTTAACTGTACTAAACTACTGTACTACGGGGTTGCAGTAAAGTAGCCTACAGTATTTTGTCAGGGTTCATACTTGCCTGTAAACTTAAAATTCCAGGATTTTCCCTGAATTGTCAATAAAAATTCAAGGGCTCAAAATGAATAATTAACAGACAATGTTGACAATTAAAAGAGAAATGTGTCAAATTAAGGCTCGGCCGAAACCGATATGGCCCGATGCTTCTTCACCGATACTGATGCTGATACTGTACTTCAACGCATTACTCCCTGTAAAGTTAATGTTTCTTCCATATTCAGAAACACAATTTGATAAAAAAAAAAATCCAATTTAAAGCTATGAGCAAGCCTCTTGCAGTAAAGTGCATTTTTTTTGCAATCTGTTTTGGTTTGTTAAATAATTTGAGAACGACTGAAGCTATTGCTTTGAAATTAGCACCATTGGAAAGCTCTCAAAAAAACGGTTCGAATGTGCATTGGACATCAAACAAGGTCGATTTTTGGTGAAAATATCGCAAAAAACCGATATTTGACCAAGACAGTTAGGCGATACTGATGCCAATAGTGAGCCTTAGTCAAATCTGACACTTCGAAAACGTTTTTGAACGTTTTTGAACGTTTTTTAACGTTTTTTTCATTCCTGAGCATGATGTATCATGGTATTTTCTTCTTCTTGCGTTTGTGCTCCGAAATAAATTGCACAATGATGTCCCAACACATAATATCTTTTCTGTTATGGGAATTTCCAGGACTTTGAACAAGTTTTTCAAGTTTTTAAGCACTTTTCCAGGCCTGGAATTTCGCTTTGCTTTTAAGGACTGGTACGAACTCTGGACTTGTATTACTAGCTTTTCACATGTAAAAAAGAAACTTGGAGCAGAAAGAAAGAGCTTGAGAAATGTAAATTAGGGCTCTTTACAAATCCTTGTTTTGCTACTATTGTTGGTTTTTATCGAATCAAGGCATTTATTTAGGATTAACATCAATGAATAGCA
>JAHWFP010059582.1:0-31119 GCA_023313725.1 Lithobius niger | reverse complement strand
CCAACGTAAAAAAAAGCTGTAAATCGTCAAAGTTTAATATTAATACAAATGCGTTGTCCTGGTGAGAAGAAAATGCACAGTTTTCGAAGGTAGCGGTGTTAGTTCAGATATATTTTTGCGTATCTGCTACATCGGTTCAGTCGGAAAGAGTGTTTTCGTGTGCTGGTCAGCATTATTGCCAGAAAAGTTTGAAGTGCTGATTTTCTTAAGAGAAACCATGCAAAAACACAAATTGTAAAGCAATGTAATACGCCTATATTCATCCACGAAAGTAATTTTGTTTTATTCTGCTGATGAACGAAACAAAATACCATATTTATTTTTTGTTTGTTCGTATGTTTAAGTAATGTACGCTTAGATTTCAAAGTAATGGATATTTATTGTTCCAATATCCTTTGAAATTTTCCATATTGGAACAGTAAATTTTATTTACTTTTGAAATCTAAGTGTACAAAACGTAGACATGGACTCGAATTTTCAAAGTAAGCGAGACATTTTTAAATTGGTTTGCATATATGTATAATTTTTCATGCGACATTTACGCTTTTCAGTTAACCGACCGTATTAAAAATTCAGTTATTCAGTTTCTTTAAAAATCACTAATAGCCACCACTATTTGGGGGTAGGGATAGTGAAAGTTTCTTGCGCATCTTTTCGGGAACAATGTTTGGGTGTTTGTTAAATAGTTAGGCTGAACAGATATTTGCCAATATGGCCTGATCGGTAGAAATTGGTTACCAATCTACATGAAGAAGAATACTGGTATCCGCCAATCATGAAAACCAAAATCAGATTACCCGCTGAAGATGATATTGAAAAGTACTAATGTTGCAACATTCTTCTTCCTGCAGTTGTTTCAGTTATGCAGATTTAGGCACTTCCAAAATAATTAATACACAATAAGAGCAACGTCTGAATTTGTGAATTATTCAGAGATAATGTGCAGATTAATGGTTCCCACAGATTAAAGAACTCTCCTCGGAGAATTCTTTAATCTGTGATGGTTCCTAAGATTTGTATCGGCAGGTAGTTTGACCAAATCGGTACCTATGATCGGTTCAATGCGAAAGAGGAGCTTGGTATCGGTTAGGCAAGAAAAGAGCCTATCGGTACACCATTATTAAATAACCTGACAACCCAACTGAACGACCAGATAAAAAAAAAGAAACCCATTAAAATGGTATTATTTCAACGTCACAATCTGCAGCCAGTTGCGCACGCGACCATTCACCCAACCATCGTGTGTGGGCGTGTTTGTGACGGCTGTGACCTAGGGGTGTTGGGAGTTCATTATAATAAAGACCTGTAACTTTCCCCGTCAAAAACCTGCCCTGTGTGCCAAGAACAACTCTTGGTTCGTACCAGCAATGCTATTTGAGCACCACGAAACTGCAGACTGGCCGGCTCTTTCGGCAGATTTTGTTCATGGGCTACTTTTCCTTTATTCATGGGGAATTTCAGCCGTTACACTATAACCAAAGCTCCTGGATAATTCAGTGTCAAAAGTTTTTAAATCGTAAGATAATTACAACTCACCAACAACAAAATTTAGCTGTACGTCGATGTCACCAAGAGTAAAACGTGTTTGGATTTAGTCAGGGACTCGGGCAACTAGGCCATCGGGCCCGGTGACAGCACCGAAACCACAAAGCTGAAAGTAAGAAAATAAAAAAGAAAGAAAAAGTTGAGGAAAGGCCAGTAGACTTGATGAAAGCATTCACCAGACGAGCCACCCGACATGGGGAATGACATCAGTTTACCATACATCGACCTAGATGAGCTACGGTATTCATAACGTGTTTTACCGTGGCGTTCGAGATTGTTTTGGTAACCAAAGCTAATCTCGAACGCCACGGTTTTACATCCGTAAGCTTTCATGGGCCTGTCGAAAAATGGTCATTGGCTCTAGGCACAACTTTCTGTCAACGACCTGGAGGAAAGATATAATGAATGGTAAAAAGATAATAAATTCTCTTTCCTCCAAGGTTAACGACACCAAAACTAATTTGCTTCTGTGTATTAATGTGCTTTTGACGACCTGCATCAATTACAATTCAAACATCCCATAACCAACTGTCAATACCTTCCTAAAGCACCAAACAGAACGAACCAAACGCACCACTGTTGGTGACAGTTCAGCTCATTCTGTACTTCAGCCGCGTTGATACGGCTTGCTTACGTCAACAATCGTTAGCGATTAGTCTATTTCCTGCAAAACTGTTACTTCGTGCATGTTCAAAAGCTCCACCACTGGCAACCACCTCCCCGAGATGGTTTGCAGTTTGGCATTGCTCACGCCTGGTTACATCCATTAGCCTAGCCTGGTCCAATGAATTAGCAACGTCTGGTCACGTTAAAGGTATGACGTAACGACTGCGCTGTTGAGCTTGTTGATTTTGCTGAGCTGTGATTGCATTTTCGGAAGGTACTAAACGGATAACGCAACGTTACTGTGCACGTGCGACGTCAAGTTTGGAGCCAAACTGTCACTAACAGTGGTGTGTTCTGTTTGCTCTGTTCGGTCATTTAGGAATGTACTGATTGTGTTTCTTTACCGCTTAGAGATTCAGCACTGCACACAAAGAAGAACCTGCATGGATTGGCAGTTAGGATCTCACGACGTAACAAATGCTGTTATTTCTACCTCCAACAGGTTCTCCTGCATGCAGGAAAAGAAACACACGGTATACGGCAATTATTATAGATGGTCTTTCATGCTAAGGCTGCACCTGTCCTGGTACATGGGCCATTGCGCGAGATCTGTATCTCTAAATCAAAGATGCTTGCTGCACTGAAAAACCTTAACCGCAATAAGGCAACTGGCAAGTGGACCTGATGGCATCCCAAACAAAGTTTTGAAAGAATGTGCCGAAAGGCTAGCAGAGCCACTGGCCATGCTTCATTCAAAGTCCTTCAGTCATGGGCTGATACCGTAAGTCTGAAAGAGGGCCAACATTACGTCCATCTACAAAAAGAAGGATCTAGGCTTTCAGCACTGAACTACCGTCCAGTGTGTCTTCTCCCTTGTGAAAGCAAGATTTGTGAAAAGATCTTCCTGGCAGAACTTAATCAGGAACTTGATGAACTTGGCATCTCCAATCACACTCAACACGGCTTTGTTCCAGGTAGGTCGTGCATGACGAATCACCTTATTGCCAGAAACCAATGGACGAAGGCGGTCGACATCTTCTTTGCAGGCGTTGAAAAGGCCTTTGATAAGGCGGTACATGGCATCCTTGTCAACGACCTATACTCCCGCAGGGTTAGTGTTGAAAAGGTTAGACGGATCTCCAGCTTTTTAGAAGACAGAGAGCAGAGAGTTATCGCTAATGGGGAAGCTTGTGAATGGCTCCCTGTTACTTCTGGTGTTCCACAAGACTCTGTACTTGGGCCGAAGCTGTTTGCCCTAAATTACACAAGTGAATCACATGCTGCAGTCCAGGGCGACTGCTACAAGTTTGCAGACAATGTCAAAGACTCTCAAAGATCAACGAAAGGATCAACGCTAGCATGCTTCAAAGTGACTTCAACCTTTTCCAAGCCTGATACATGGTCAATGGCATGAGGCTCCACCTCGAGAAGAGTTTCGTTATGTATATGGGGCACAAAAACGTAAGAAGCCTTGTCATCTGGACCATAAGAGACTCAAGGCTACTGACCAAATCAAGAACCTGAGCGTTATTATGGAGTCCGATCTGTCTGTAAGCATGCAATGTGCTGCGGCTGCTGCTAGGGCGAAGCGAATACCTAGCTTCCTTTCCAGGCATTTACCTAGGCTTTCTCCTGAAAACTTTGCTAGAGTCCATAAGGTTCTCATCCGGCCACTTGTGGAGTTCTCCAGTGCAGCATGGGCTCCCTGGTTACAGCGAGACATTCAGCTGTTGGAGAGTGCGCAGAGACTCGCTTGTCGTGTACTCATGAAAGGATAAGGTGGGCTACGAGGAGCGGCTGAGTTTGTCCGGGCTGCAAACTCTGGAACAGAGACTAAAGAAGGGCATGCTAATCAAGTGCTTCAAAATCCTCAAAGGACATTACAGACTCAACCCAAACAAGTTCTTCACGATGGCCACCACCACTAACTTAAGAGGGAACTCCCTCAAGCTACACAAGCCGCATAGTAGACGTTATTGATGAGTGGAAGAATGTTCCAGACGACCTGTGCAAGGTCAGCTCAACTAACTGCTTCAATGTTGGACAGGCACATGATGCAGCATTAACTCCCCATGGTGCATAGCTACAAATCACAGACTTAGCCGTATTTTGAACTACTCTAAACTATATCAGTGCTGTAACTATTGAGTGTGTATGCAGTGCCCTTTTGTACCATTCCTTATCCTTTTCCACCCCTATGCAGTATGCACCCTTTCATACTCTTTTGTAACCTTTATCCTTTTATCCCCTTTTGTATCTTTATGTACTCTTTTGTATCCTTATGTACCTTTCATATCCTTCTGAACCCTTTCGTACCCTTTTTGTATCCCTATGTACACTTTTGTACCCTATGTATACTCTTGTATCCTTTTATACTCTTTTGTATCCTTATGTACCCTATGTACACTTTTTTACTCCTTTCCTACACGTGTGCACCATTTCCTTCAATTAGGTACCGTTATTTTGTACCCTTTCATATGTTCTGATGTGTAGTGTTTTTTCACTACTCCTGTGTTTGAGTTTTACTAAGAATGCTATATACTTCTATGGTCTATTATCATACGATCTATTACTTGTACCGTGGTGACCTGTACTCAGGTGCTGCCTCTTCACCTATTTGTTGCTTCACACATCACTTGTCTTTCATTTTACGCTGGCTTAGTCCACGCTAAGGTCTCACTTGACATACCGTACCTTACAGCCTATGTTACATGATGGCTTTTATATACCTCAGTCAGAAAGCTCTGGGTTGATATTGATGTTGATGGTGGCTTCCCGTGTTACCGTGGTATGCTACCTTCCAAAACGAAAACACCCTTGATCATCCCTCTTCTATCCCACCATCCCATTAACAACTTCCTTGTGATATCAATTACTCCTCCATCAGCCTGTTTTCCATTATCTGAGGCCAACTCATATCATTTTTCATCTACACTCATCTGCTGCCCCTATAATTCACATTGCAAATCTTCCAGCCAACCCCCTCCCCGCACTCCACAAGAATATTTCTGCCCCTCCCAACAAATGCCAAAGGCATCATCTAATTTTGTCTCCATTTCTCGTGTTTCAAGCGCTCCTGCTCTCACTATAAACAATAAGCCACTTGCCCAATCCCCCCTCATGATCCCTGCACCACCCAATACTACGGTTTCCCTCTCTGTATAACCAAGTTGAATTTTTTTGCATTTGCCCGCCCTCCACATTTTTTCCACCCTCTCTTTTACCACTGTTTTTAACTCCCCTTGCTAATTTCTTAGATTAACTTACATCCCCCCCCCCCCCCCCCCGAGGGGCCGCCAAACTTCTGAGAAGATTCCCTGGCTCTCCTCATTCATTTAGTATCCTTTCACACCCAATTGACCACATAATCCACCCCGTATCACCCTGTATCGCTTCTTGTGATATAAAGTGTTTGCTCTAAGCCCACCCACTCAGTTCATCCTGAACATTTTCCAGGTTTTTTTTCGAGTTTCCACCACAGAACTTGTACATCATTGAGAAACGTAGCTCCTGAGGTGGCAACAGCCTTCCTTAGAATTCTCGCAATCTCGTTCTGGTTATATCCCCACAAAGCTGTGTGTGTAATAGTCCTTTTTACCTATCTCACTCTTGCTTTTACCTTAGTCGCATTCTTAATAACTTTCGCTTTAATTTTTTGATAAATAATCATGCTCCTCAGCCAAGTAACCAATCCTAAGTAACCATATTTATTTGCGCTACTTCGTTTTATTTCTTCTACTGTTGAATTTAAATTCTTTGCTCACTGAACCCTACATGCTACGAAACCAGATTTTTCACCATCTACATCATTTTCCCCCTACCAGCATAATTATCTAACAATGCCTGCGACCCTGACTGATCATTTTAAACCACAGCAAGATCATCTGCAAATAATACGCCCCGGAACAAGGGTGGATCCAAGTGAGGGACTGCGGCCCCCTCCAGGGCAAATAAATGCAGAAAATTGCCAAAATTTTGGAAAAAGCCGCACTTAAATTACGAAAAATATACACGAAAACGTACAAAAATCACCCTGCGGTCCCCTCCAAGCCTTCGCTCTGGATCCGCTTTTACCCTGGAATTATTATCTCATCCCTTTCCCTCTTCAACCAATTCGAAATTCCTGATACCAATTTCTGGTAAAAGTGGACACCCCTGCCTCAATTCTACTCACAGGCTAATCCAATTCACTATCCTCCCACTGAAATTTATATATACTTCCCCCATACAAATTTTTCAAAAGTTTGATCCAATGCACATAAACCTCCAGTTTTTCTAAATCCTTTCAAAGCATGTGCCACTTTACCCTATCACATGTTTCAAGTTCACAGAGCCCCGAGGAAGATGAAGAATCTCAAAGGCTTGAGATGGGCTTCTTCAGGTTGATTCCGAAGCGCAGGTTGAACAGGAAGTCCACCGTGGTCTGGAGATCTACGAGAATCTTCTTGGGTCTTCGTTCCGGAGAAGACAGTAGTCTGAATAGGCGTGAGTACTGATGCCTTCGCAATGAAGAGTCACAAGAATCGGCTTGGTGACTGAAGAGCCTCACAGCCATGGTTCATCCAAACGGAAGGGCTTTGCAATTCATAGTTGTATTACCGGGGAGGGGGCTTGTTTTTATTTTAGATGTCGTTCTAATGCCTTATGATGCTATGGTCCTGGTCAGAACTAGGCTCTCTTCACCCATCCCCACCAGAGTTACCTGTACAGTACGTGAAGGGTGGCCTGGTAAAAGCGACCGACGGGTCGACTTACGCGGCCAACGACAAGATGGCCCTCGTGAACAACGCGATAGCCTACCTGTTCTCTAACATCAAGTACCAGATAGGAGACAAGACCGTGGATGAGATCAGTCACCCGGGGTTTGGCAGCACCATTAAGGGAATCGTCTCCTACGGCCCGCAAGACCAAGCCCACGTAGCGAATAGGGGATGGTTCCTGGACGGTGCCAGCACCAGTACGGCCGATGATGGAACGAATACCGTCTTCAAACACAAGAGAAACGTCCTTCTAAGCGTGCACTCCCCGAAAGGATCCTTCGCTTATACCATCCCGCTCTCCCATCTCCTGGGATTCTTCGAAGATTACACGAAAGCGATTTACGGGGTTCAGCAAACGTTGATTCTAATGCGGGCTGCGGTACGAATGTCATCTTCCGAGACACCGGAGTAGCCCCGGGAAAGATCTTTCTCGAGCAAGTGTCCTAGCGCCTTCCCCATGTAACCCCTACGGATGCACAGAAGAATAGGCTGTACGGACTCGTGGATGCCGGAATCACCGTACCC
Organism: Lithobius niger; assembly: GCA_023313725.1. Lineage (NCBI taxonomy): Eukaryota > Metazoa > Arthropoda > Chilopoda > Lithobiomorpha > Lithobiidae > Lithobius > Lithobius niger. Next base: position 23,683 of record JAHWFP010059582.1, on the reverse strand, counting down.
ATGGCTTTCAGACACTGGTACTCGGAAATGCTCGACTTGCCCACCACGACTAGCTATACTTGGAGATTGATCATGACGAGTTCTATCGAGAAGCCAAGATACGTAATAATCGGGTTCCAGACTGCCAGGGAAATGGATCAAAAGAAGAATCCGGCCGTCTTCGACCACTGCAGTCTAATGGACGCGCACGTGACTCTGAACTCGGAGCGATATCCCTTTCTCGACACGAACGAGGATGTTGCCAGCGGAAACATCTCGAACGTGTATCAAGACTTGTTCCACTTTAGGCAGCAGTATTACGGGGAGCCGGTAACGGGACCCACTTTCGATGTTTCGACTTTCAGTAAGATCTTTTCCCTGATCTGCATAGACTGCTCAAAACTGAACGAGAGGCTTAAATCGAGCGTGATCGACGTGACTCTGAGGTTTAAATTCGGAGCTCAAGTACCGGCCAGCACTCGATGCTACGAATTCGTTATCACTGACCGGCTCATGACCCTCAAGTTGGACAGGAGCAAAGTCGAAGTCGTGTCGTGAGGTGGGGGGAAAAAAGATAAATAAAAAGTACATTAATTATGTATTCCACAACTCCCCTCCAGTTATCGGTTTCCCAGAAGCGGGGTATGCTTCGACAAATCCAGGCCGTAAAAACACCGAGCTTTCGTCTGTCCAACTTCCAGTTGAAGAAGAAGACCAACGCATCTCTACCGGTCACCAAATCGCAGCAGTCGAGAATTTGAAAGGCTCGAACTACGGGCCAGGGATTGAATCTGAAATTCTCACGTACGCAAGTCCTGAAAGGCTGGTTTCTTCCCCTACTCCTCCCAATCCTCGCCGCCCTCGGAGCAGTAGGAGGCGGAGCGGTGGGAATAGCCAAGGCCGTCAATGACTCCAAGGCTAACTCGAGATAGCTCGAAGAAATAAAGCGGCACAACGCCAAGATGGAAGCCCGAGCCGCTTCGAAGACGGACGGGGAACTGGGAAGAAAAAAAAAGTCCCACGATGTGGTCGAGAATTTTATCTGAACCGGGGTTCCCATGAACAAGGCCTTAACGAACTTGGACCTCGCCGGATACGCTAAAATGTTGGGATCCGCACATTCAGAGGAGTTTATTCGAAAGACCTGCTCCCCGCTCGTCCCAGTGTCCGAATGCGCTATACTGAACTTGCAGGACTCGAGAGACGGGGACGGAACTCACTGGACCGCGTATTACCTAAAGGGAGGTTCATGTGCCTTGTACTTCGATTCGTTCGGCTTAAAACCGCCTGCAGAACTCTACAGTTACCTCGGAAATAGGAAAATCGTCTGGAACTCGAGGAGGATACAAGCGGCCGACGAGGTATCATGCAGGCAATATTGCTTGGCCGTACTGCATTATTTTAATGAAGGATATACTAATCTGTTCGAGGTGGTGGAGCGGCTTGGTACCCGATGATATGGGTAAAACTGAAAAATGAACTTGGGGGCAGCCTTGTGATGGAGTCACCGAGGTCTGGGGTTTAAAGGAGGCCAGATTCCGAACCGTTTTGCTCTAGGACCTATCGTTCCCGAGTTAATTGTAAAATGAACTCGGTGGCTGCATGGGGTGTATTTGGGGATGCGAATCCCGAACCATTCCGTTCTAGGACTAGTGGTTCCCGAGTTACGACCGGTTAATGGTGAAATGAACTAGGTGGTGACATAGGGTGCACTCAGGGATGCCAAATCCCAGGCTATTTCGCTCTAGGACCAGCGGTTCACGCATCAAGTCCACGGGTCCGCACTTCCTCGAGATGTTGCGCAGGGTCTATTGAAAAACTTTCATATATAAAGCAAAAGCTGCTTATACACGACTTAGCATCTACCCCAGAACTTGGAAGATGCAGTCGGAGACTCAATACCGATGCGATTTCCCCAATCCACCCGGGTACCGTCCCGAAGAGACTATTCCCCTCATTCCGCAGCTGCTCGACCCACTGACTGGAGTGAAGATTTTTAGCCGGGAGAAGTCTGCAGATTCGGGCAAAGCGGGAACTCCCCTCACTCTGCAGCTGCTCGACCCTGTGACCTGGGTGAAGAATTTTAGCCGGGAGGAGGTTATGGCAGCGGAACCTGCAGAAGAATCGAAGATAGAACAGGCGAGGTTTCTGGAGCATGTCTACTGGTCGAAGAGGCGGGATGAGAAGCGATACGGGAATAGTTCACCCTAACGTCGCAGGTGCCGGGGCAAAGCAGCAACTCCAATAATCACCCCGATATCGCTCGACCCGGAGACTGGGGTGAAGATCTTCACTAAGGAGGAGGCATTCACTGCGATAGCAGCGGAGGAAGCGAAGATAGAGCTGTCGAAGAATCTGGAGCGTATGTACAGGTTGAAGATGCGCGCTGAAGAAAGATATTGGGATAATTTCCGACAATTTCTGATGAAATGGGCAAAGTAGTAACTTCACTTACTCCGATATTGCTCGAGCGGGGGGTGGGCCAACTTGTCAAAAATGTTGGTACTCAATTTCCAGGGAGGACCACGCGCAGGGTTCAGCCAGGGGCACCTGCAGCTCAAACCGTTTTGCTCTAGGACCAACGGTTCTAGAGTTATGATCGGTTAAGTCGAAACATGGAGATGGGCCAACTTCCTCAAAATGACAGAACCCAACTTTCAACAGGTCCACACGTAGAATGCAGCCCGGGGATGCTAATCTCAAACCGTTTCGCTCTAGGACCGACGGTTCCAGAGTTATTGGGTAGGCCACCTCACCAGAATTCGAGTACCTGATTTCTGATGAAGCCCACGCGTAGGGGAAGGCCCGGAGATGCTAAATCCCGAAACGACGGTTCCTTAGTTTTTGGGGTGGGCCAACTGCGGAACTCGAATTTGTGGTGGGCCATCAGTTGGCTGGGACACCAGGTGCGGTTCTTGAAAGGGTGACCAAATTTCGATCCATTTTGCTCTACGACCAACGGTTCCCGACTTATGGGCATTTTAAATTTCGGAAATTGAAACTAAAACCCCAAACTGGCGGACTTCAATATGGGAAACACCAAAATGGCGGCCTCCAATATGGGAAACACAAAAATGGCGGCCTTCAATATGGGAAACACCAAAATGGCGGCACTTCCGATTTCACTCTTCAATATGGAGGCATTTTCGGTTCCCATTAAAGGCCGGAAGTGACGTCGTTCAAAATGGCGGGCCAGATGCGACGTCAAGACCTACCAAAACGATGGTCTTCTCCAAGATGGTGGAACTTCCGGTTTAAATGGGGGGCAGCCATCTTGTGCGTGTGTGTGAGTTCACCAAATCTTATTTTCCTACTACTAAGTTGAATTCATAGTTTGTAACACTCAACCATAGGAATAAAATATGGAGTTTCAGTGATAGTTGGTGTACGGTACTGTGGATGCTTAGAACAGTTAGTGAAAAGTATCCTCTGTATACGTATACAGACTGTAAATCACTTACAGGCGTACACATTAAGATATTACCATATTAATCTAATCTAAATCTCTAATCTTCTACTATATTAATACCTTAAGCGCTCAAGGATCAGCAGCAATTAAATTTTTTCATTCTTCGTGCACGTGTGATGTCTTTGCTACGGTGCATAAAAATACTTGGTGCATGTGTGATGTCTTTGCTACGGTGCATAAAAATTCTTGGTGCACGTGTTCTGTATTTCAAACTTTCATCTAAAACAGTTCATACTTGATAGGTAAAATGAAATATCCCATGTTTCAGCTAAACCCGTATAGTTTTAAACCAACTAAGTTACGTCTCAATTTCGAGGCCAAGAAATTCAAGTCAGCGCTAAAAGCCAGCTTCTAGAGCTGAAATAAATACGCAATTCTATAGTTTTTAACTGCCAAAGGCCTCGAAATTAACAACGCAGCTTAGTTTGGTTTAAAAATATATGCGTTTAGCTGAAACACTGATTCTTTCATTTTACCGTTCAACAATCAACTTATTAGCAAAGACATAACACGTGCACAAAGAATGAATCTGGAGTTTGCCGAGTGGCATTGTTCCCTAAATACAATGGTTAAAACAATTTAAAACAATCAAAATGATCGTTTAGGGTCCCGTAACTCCGGAATGGATCGACCAATCGAAAAAGTGGTCCCTGTAAGGTTGAAGCCCAGGAAAATTTTTAGCTCGGATCATGTTTCAGATTTTAGTTAGGTGCAGTAGTTTTTTCTGTAACCTTGTCTGCCAAGAAAAACAACAACAACAAGTGAAAAGTTTCAAATTTACGTGTGGCTCCCTACGTTTACTCTTGCACGGAATTGCATAAAAGTTGGTGTAAAGTTGAGAAAAGTTGCTATCTACTATCTGGCCAAGTTTGGTCGAAATATATTGAATAGAAACGGAGAAATTAATAGTTTTAGTTTTGCTGGAGAGAGGACTTCAATCATATATATATATATATATATACACGGCGATTACTCATCAAATAGTTTATCTCTGCTCAGTTTGAATTATGTTGGATAGTTTTTTTTTTATATATCTGCTGTTCAGTGAGGAATGCAGAGGTTGCTAATATCGCTTAAATATCAAATTAACAAACGAGGGCAGTCTAAAAATGTCAAGAGGCTTACTTTGAAAAACACAAGACGACATAACGAACTTGCAACACCACACGTAACGCTAAGCCAAGTAAGATATAATAATATCTTCACAGATTTTCGACGGTCTTACACTACTGCCGATTGAATTAACAGTAAGACTATCTTCCTCAGGCAATAATCATTCCATTTGCTACCTCATCACCTTCCTTTGTGTGTTATTCAAATTTTATGATGGCAGTAGCCTCCCGTAGCTGTAGGACCAGTACTCCATCTGTCTGTCGTCCACAAAATTCACCTTGTAGAAGGTACTGAATATCAGGGTTTGAGGCTTTCTGGATATTCATCAGCACTGCTCTCTCTCGGTTATGGTGTTGAATGGCCAGGGATTTCCAGACTTGGAGGGCACTTCAGCATTCCCGATTTCACAACACTACTGCGGGATTCTTCCATGCGACACTTCCCTAAGGCTTGAGCAACACTATAGTAGTAGTTGCCACACAATCTCCCATTTTTTAAAGAAAATGTTATGATGCAAAAAAAAAAAAAAAAAAAAAACATATAGAAATGACAAACAAGTTTTATAATTTGCACATTCATTGTGCACAGTTCTAATTTGAATACCATCGTTAGGGATTAAAAAAAAACTTGGTTAAGTGACATACTTGAGAGAGTATGGTGATATAGGACCTTCTTATAGTACCCTACTTTAAAACCATGAAAGAGGCAACAGGACAATTTTGATTCACAGCATTTTGTTTGCACCTTTAAGATCTACCCACGAAAGTTAGGCACTGCATATTTATACTAGGGTGTGCAATCTTGAAAAAATTCGAACTGAGCCAATTATAGAATTACCGTGTACTCGAGTGCAACTTGTGGGCTAACTACTGTACTCCAAAAAACACTAATCTGGTCAAGAAGCGATAACTTCACCAATTTTTAACAGATTTTTGACACTCCAATATACCACATTCACAAAACCACTTAAGCAGCACTTTACTTACAGTAGAACCTCGATTATCGGAACTAATAGGGACAGAAGGGTGTTCGGATAACTGAAAATTCGGATAATCCAATTCAAATGCAAAATAAAAGAGGAAAATATTTTTGCGTTACTCAGTTTTAGTGTTTGTGAACTATGCTTGATTGTATGAAACTACTGAAAACAGAATTTTGCATGAAATGACTCCATAAATGACCTAAATAAAGCAAAGTCAATGCTTATTCCTTCTCTAAAGAGAGGCAAATTTCTGAATATTTTGAAAGCATGGGGAGTTCGGATGATCAGGGTGTTTGGATAATCGGGGTTCGGATAATCGAGGTTCAACTGTATTATCCTCGCAAATTGAAGAGTTTTCAAACCAGACTGGTTTTCTGTAAACTCACTCGTACTCGCCTCGAAACTCAACTCTTTTACTGTAAACTTGACTCAGAAATTATTTTACTCACAAACCCTTAACTTTAACACAATCCACATCGAATTCCTCTGTTTCACCAGCATGCGATTTTATAAGTTTGTCGGCGCTGGAAAGACTGCTGGAAATTTTTCTTTCCGTAACTCTGCATAATTAACCACTAACCATCTAACGAGTGCTCGAAATGCACCCAGATTCTTTTTTTACACAGAACTGTCATTACGACATTTTCACTTTAAATCGAAGCGATGTTACATGCGTGTAGATTGCACACATTCTTTTTAATCATTTACAGTCCAGACGTTTTCAATCCTCATCGTACATAGGTCGTAAATGCAATTCTATATTGCATCTTTGTACTTGAAACCAAGCCCCTTACAACTTGGCTGTGCTTTTATCGCTTCATTTGGGTTCCCATGGCACTTTCATGAAACTAGGTTTTCGTAGGTAGACTTGCGTTATTTTGTCGTCTTACGTAGGCATACATCGTGGGGTGAAAAGCGGCTAAAAATGGATTAACAGGTGCGTCTTGCTCACCTTTTTTGAATTAATACCAGGTTAAAACGTAGAGTATATTGACTAGGGACCCGAATCTACTTTTAACAAATTCGGATTGGATCCGAATAATTTGACGAATCGTATCCAGATCCTAACCGAATCCAAAATAATACCTTCGTTGATTATTTTAGCCCTTTGCATTTTATACAGACTAATTTTTTTTCTCAAGCTGAGTAAAGTAGTAAATTGAGTAATGTTTACAGACATTTTCACAACTTGTTCACTGGTTTTCCCTTATGACTTCTTAACAGTTTATGCTAGCCATTTGAAATTAGCTCCAATGGAAAGCTGGCGAAAAACGCTTTAAATGGTGTACTGGATATCGAAAGTGGCCAAAATTTGCGAAGTTATTGAAAAATCGTCTAGATATTAAAAATTGTGCCGAATCCAAATCCTAAAAATCTGGCTTCAGATCCGGTTCGTATTCAGTCGATCTTTAATATTAACTTCAAGTTCAGGTAAATTTCACAAATTTCCTAAAGACAGTAACGTAGCTAGTGAATTCACAGGTAACTTCTAACTACTGCAATCGAGGCCAAAGCCGAGCGCTCAAGTCAGAAAAGCAGATGAAGTTGTCGAAGGCCAGAAAATTCTCTAAGCCTGATAAAAGAGATCTGTGGAATATCTAAAATTTGCTGGTCAAAATTTGCTGTCCTTGATGTGAAAATAAGCGAATTTTATGTTATTTTCATGACAGATCGAAATTTTCATATTATTAACTGCAGCGATGATTTTTCGAGTTAAATAATCTGAATATACTAAGCTGTGTGCGCATTTACATAGTAAACATTAGGACATGCTATGGTAACTCGCACAAACCGGTACTAAAATAAGCCGCAACACTAAACTTTCAATGCTACTGGTCAATTGAAGAAATTACATTCAACTTGCTTAATGCAACAGAACTATGACGGCTCTTTTATTTCAGAATGTAGAGAATACAGTGTATTCGCAGTGACTGTACAGTGGTTACGTTGTATAGAAAGCTAAAGGCCTATTGGTACAAACAAATAAACGAGAAATTTAGCTGCATGTCAAGACCATACTTGAGGTATACCTTGGCTGGAAAAGAAAACATGGACATTTCCCAAGAAACATCCACTCTTGGATTTGAAGGATAAGGATATGCCACTGCAAATGAATGGCATTCTGGGTAATAAATATGCTAAGGACAAGAGTAACTGTTAAAGCACTGCATGTAATTTGTATTCTTTTGCCTACTGGTGTTCATCCAACCAAATCGATAGTTCTACATTCAGTTTAGAAGATTTTACTCCTAAACATTTTCATTCGGGCTGGAAGCAATGCCTCAAAACAGCAATAAGTCTGTAATAAGTCTTTTAAATTTTGAAATTATTTTACCAATCATAATTAAATTAATCCATGCCACACTGGTAGCAATTTTAAAAGTGCTTTCGATATTAGTGAAACAAACGAAACCAACGATTAATGCAAATGATGACGTATGATGAAATATCACAAGATGAATGACCCAACATTCCCAGTCATTTTTTTTTTTTTAACTTCATTGTGGAATCAATTTTTTTAACAGCAGCTCATTAAAAAAAAACCAAAAAGAAGAAAAAAAAATCAGATTTAATGTTCTGCTGACTGAGAATGTCTTGCGGCACGCTCAAATTCCCTCGTAGATTTACGCATCAAATATTCAATGTAGGACTGACTCTCAAAGAAAACGAGTCCCGAGAGTTCGCTGCGTCGAGCTATCACAAGCACTCACAACGTGCCAAGTCCCCCGTTTCGATAGCAATCCCGGCATCAATGTTATCCAAAGGATTGCTTTAAATTGTCCTTGTGGCTATGTCTGAGCGCCCTCTTGCTCCAACTTCACATTTTGCCAACATTGGTACCGAACCTCACATTTGTACAAAACGCATAAAGCACAACTAGGCCATCTTGTTGACAATTGCCTGATGGAGACTAGACAGCTGAGACGTCCACCTGTCCAAGGCTGTATATCGTGCCGCACCGTGAGTTTGTTTGTCTAACTCGAGGACCTGGTTCACTTGATCAATTCGCCCATGGACAGTGCTGTAATAAAGATCATCCTTTTTAGTAAGTAAAATGACTACAGTAGGCGGACAACAAGTTTGGCCATAAAACAATCAAAGATATTAACAATGAAACTTTTACTGAATGAACAGAGGAGTAGGGGATTGTTATCAATGTTGATAAGCAGTAACATTTACGCAGGTTACCACGTGTTATTAAAAAATTTGCCATGACTTGATTTTGCTTTGTAGCATTTTAGTTGTTACGAAAACAATGTTATTTACTAAGGCTGCACCGATACCAATTTTACAGATCCGATACCAATCCAGTTTTAACAAATTTTACCGATACTAGTACAGAAATTCAAAATTAATCCCTAGGTTTTTATCAGCAGTGTAATTTCTTCAAAAGTCCAGTAATTGCAAATTCAACTTTTAAAATAGTAACCAACAATTAAAGATAACTAGGAAAATACTCACTGGAGCAAAACGCCACAAACCGCATATCATAATCGCGAACGGTCTATTATTATCGATATTTCAGCGAAACTTGCCAATACTGATCCGAACCAATATCTGTATTGGTGCAGCCTAAATATTACGTATAATTAATTTTTACTTTTTATTCATTTCTTGCCCACAAAATGCCTTAAACAATAAATGCAACAAAATGCTAACTCGGCCTAGACTATACACAAGCGAACCATTAAAAATGTAACATGTAACATCAGCACTAACAAATTTCGGTGATCTGCTTACAGGCTATTTAGTGTTCCAATATTCTTTGCAATGTTTTAACTACGCTGTCAGTAATCCAGGTGCAAGCAGCATTAAATTTGCATAGTGATGTGCAGATCCCGATACCTTGGAATCGGCCGATTCCAGGGTATCGGTAACGGATTCGAAAAATGTCCACAAATTCCAAGCAGTTCCATCAGTTCCAAGCAGTTCCATGCTTACCCGAAAAAAATCGTTTCCAACTGAAGCCTAATTTTAAATTAATCTGTTCGGAAAGAGTTAAGTAACCAAAGTACAATTTTTTTTGTTGGAAGGGTGGAGGTGGATATAACATTTCATGTGAATAAATTTTGAGTGGGGGGGGGGGGAGGGGCAATGTAAAAATTAAGCTGGGAAAACAGTTGAAGGAAAATTATAAGGAAAACTAGCCCTGAAACTTAATACAGTATGGTACAGTACCGCTCAAAAATAAATGGACAAACCTTTGTTGCCATGTTCACGCGCTTCCAACAATGGAAAGCAAAACTGGAGCCGAAGTTCGGTAATCAGCTGTGCTGGTATGGAGCGCCAATACTTTCTAAGTTTATTGTTGACCGCAAAACGAAGCCTCATCCAAAAATGACCGATTTTGTCATTCCAATACATTATTTTAATGTTTCTGAAGTTATTTACGAAAAATTTAAAGTAACTCCCAAAAGGGCACGTTAGAATAGCAAGTTTTCTAAGGAAGGCACACAACTGGATATTTTTCATAAAAATGAGGCGCAGCATTTAAATTTTTAAAAATATCGAGTCTTAAGAGCGTGAAAATGTTATAAATTAAAAAAAAAAAAAAAGCGGCTGCAGCGACTACGTGTCGTAACGTCTTCTGTTCACTTCTCCCACTTTCCATAATGTGTGTCCCTCTACCACACTCTAGGACAGCGATCTCTATTAAACAGTGCGAGTCCCTTGCACCGCACCAAAAGCTCTACAGCATTGGATTTACCCACCTGACTCATATTCTTTGCTTTGTCCGTAATATGGGGGGGCACCTCATGAGCTTGCGTTGGGCGGGCCCTGTCCCCCTCAACCCCCAGATATAACATTTAATTTTTATCCTGTGAGAAATAGTTGTTTGGTTCCAATGGGGGAAATATACGCATGATCCAGCCAATATGATCGCTGAAAACGGCGTGCTAATTAGATAAGCGGGATGCATTTTATTAAGTACATCTTCAATGTAGCCCCTACACCCACATGAGGGCTGCCCTGCACGGTGAAGGATATTGTCCGGTGCACCCATCAAAGGACCGGGGGGGTCATGCATGGGGTACCCTACCACCTTTAACCTCCGATAATTACCAAGTTTTATTTCTGTTCCATACAATAAACATGACTAACATCCTTGGGTTGAACAGTTGATTCCTACCATCTCCCACGAATAAAAAAACCGCAGGCCCTATCGCCTACGCCTGTTCGTCAACTGATGACGATTGATGATGACCGGAGGGGGGGGGGGGGGGGGGGCAGCGTATTTCTTGAAACGTATTACATGAACGTTCCCAATCAACTGCCGAACTCAGGGATTTTTTTTCCTGTTTAGTTTAAGGAACACAGAGAAACTTTGTAACTGGGGGTTGAGGGGGGCGTGGCGTCCCAATGCCATCTTAGGGACAACCGTTAGGGACAAACGTTGGTCGGTCCTATGCGTCAGGTGTGTAATCTCAGTGATGTAGGACCTATGACGGGTGCACCGGACAATTTCCTGCACCGTTCAGGGAAGCCCTCATGTGGACGTGGGGCTACAATGAAGATATAATAAAACGCATCCCGTTTATCAAATTAGCATGTCGTTTTCGGCGATCACCTTGGCTGCGCCATGCGCATATTTCCTCAATTGGAACCAAACGTCCATTTCTCATGAGAACAAAGTTGAATTTCATATCTGGGTTTGAGGGGAGCAGTGAGTCCCAAGGCAAGCTCATGGGGTGGCCCTCATCTTAGGGACAAAACAAAGTCCCACGAGTCAGGTGGGTAATTCCAATGCTGTAGGGCTTGTGGCGCAAGGGACATTTGGCTCACCCTGTATAATCTAAAGCACAATTGATAGTTAAAAATGTGTTAGGTTTTACGCCTAGTTTTAGATTTTACGAGTAATTGTCAGCTTTGAGGCCTAATTTTTAGCTGCCGTTTTAATTTCATAAGTATCAGCTAACGGAAAATAGGGTACGAGAGTAGGCTTAAGCTCTCTCCAGACAGAAGCAAATTATGTGCGAAGCAATGCGTAACTACGTGCCTACAAGGTCAAAATTGATGCAATCGTTTGGTTGGTGTTGTGTTTAATGACCAATGTTGAAATCTTTTTGACACCATACTGTGACGCATTGCAGCCGCGAGCAGGCACTCTGGTTAAGGCTTTATTCACGTATGCAAAACGGTGCGGAAACTTGACGTTGTCGTGGTAACGTGATTTAATTCTTAATTTCCAGCTTTTAGGCCTAATTTTTTAACCTGCCATTTTAATTGCTGCTAATGGAGAATTGGTTCGAGGGTAGGCCTAGTTATCCATCCACACGGTGTAGAGATTATTATAAAGGAAGCTACTGTGTGTCGTTTTTAAAATCCTTCTGCTTTTACGGTTGCATGTCTTCCAGTAGTGGGCAAATGCGACGATCAAATGTTATTTCATCGAGTTACGTCGATAAAGCCTATTAGCCATAAGGTAGCAACGATGTTTTAATTTGCCGTGTTTTTAGACTAATTTTTGGACGCAAAGACAAATGGTGAAAACAGTGTGTCTCCATCAGGTACCGTTCCGGAGTGATATCAGGGCCAAAACCAAGTTTGTGGTCCGAACCATGATCACCAAAGCTATATCTTTTTGAATGTGATTTTTCTTAATTAAATAAATTCTTTTTACGTAAAGTTTTGAATTGCAAGTCTTTAAGACAGTGGCACTCTTATTCCAATTAAAATCTCATTAAACAAGAACAATATACGCTATCTGTTCAGTTTATTCATTATGCATTAATGTATAAGTAGTAACGTGGAGTATGATACGAAATACGTTATTAAAAGTATTTTAAAGTGTTTCCGTAAAGCAGGACACATTTTTTACAGTTGGAACGCTTGTATTTAAGTCATTAACAGTAAATAAGGCGGATCCGGTCCTTTCAATACTGTTGAAAAGGCGAAAAGCCCATGTTTGAAAACATAATTTAAGTGAAAGTAGTTCAGAATAAAGTTGTATTGATAAATAATCCTAGTTTACTTTTGGCTCTTCGAACAATCGTCGACACAGTGCGAAAATTACAGCTAACTTGTTCAGCAACCTGTCGGCTGAGTTGCTATGTGGATGGTTGCAGCATTAAATTTCGTTGGGCTCCGTTGTCTGGCACCAGCAGTTCGTGGCATATCAAACTAAGCTTATTTAGAACGTTAATAGACAGAACATTTGCAGTTTACTCCCTTTAAGCATTGTTGGCCTACTGCGAGTTTTGATACAGATTGCTCCCCGTTACCGCTATTTCTTGCAACAATGGAAGTGCTCGTCCTGTTTACAGCGCAGGCCGGAGCAGCACATCTATTGTTGTGTTTGTCCATTTATTTTTGAGCGGTACTGTACATGGTTAAATTTGCCCTGGTATCGGAATCGGTGTATTGGTAGAATCGGTGAGATCGGCACCGAAAAAAATTGGTAACGGCACACCACTAAATTTGCAAATGTTCTAAGTTGCCGCAACACTTCTGGCAAACAAACGATGGATGTAGTTATTTGCTTGACATAGCGGTACAATTGCAACTAAGAAAATAAGCTAATTTCATGTTCTTTTTTTTATGACAGGGTGCAAGTTCAACAAAAATCGTGTTAAACTCCGGAATCTTTGGGTGGATAGCAGGGGTCGAAATATTCGGATGCACAGGGGCAAATTGCACTCCAAAATCGCACTTTGCACTCCAGAAGCAACCCTTGAAGTGCAAAATTTCTCACCAAAGTTGAATTTTTCATAACTTTTGAACCGCACAAGCTAGAGACTTGCGGTTTGCGGCATTTTAAACAGCTTGGAATTAGATTTCCTGTTACACCATTCCTTCCAATGACGTAAAACTCCATTTTTACTACATATGATTAAACTATGTGTATAGGTTTTTCAGTTGAATAGTGAAGTTTATTAAGTTTTAAGCAAAGTGCAGGAAAACAGTACATATTATTGAGATGCTGAATGTTAGAATTTTCAATGGCTATAAAATAGGAGACCACAGTGTTGGTTTACAATTGGATTTTGCACTCCAAAGACTTTTTTTGCACCCCAGTAATAGATTTGGGGTGCAAATTTGCACCTGGTTCAAAATTTAGAAATTCGACCCCTGGGATAGGTTTACAGGATAACACACTTTGTTTCTCAAGCCTAGTCAGGTGGATGCTAGGAAGTTTTGCCTTGTGGTTAGAGTGGTCAGAGTATTGAGTGCTCTGACAGAAGGAGCTAGATGTGAACCCTCCTTTCGCCGGACCCTGTGCATGATCATGAGATGATGGCTGGCTTAAACTGTTTTTTGTTTTCCATCTGGACGTTTTGCCATGCTTGGTTGATTACTTATAATCAGCACACATTTTTTTGTGCATGGCTTTAATTTAGCAAGTCAGCCACTCAGCACATCAGTTTGTGCAAACTATTACTTTAAAATCACTTAAGACTCATGATATAATCATGTGTTTCCTACTTAGTCGGATATGCCCACAGTGATTAGAGTTAAGCTCCTTGGTTCAGATTATGTCGTGCATGAAGAATTTTGAATATCTTCTATGTGGCGTGTGACTCGAGCAAGCTAATCAGCGTCTACTAAGAGGTTTAGGGCCATTTTAGAAAAAGTGTAAAATCCAAATCGCTAACTTATTTAACCGTAAACAGAGCTAAAAGAAGTAATTTTTTAAAGTAGGGAACCACCATTATTTGCTATCAGAACCATCTTTGAACAACCTGGATTACTTTAGGAATGCAGCCTACCAACTCCCATTTTCTTTTCCAATAACAAAAAATAAAACCAAGATTCGTACCAATTTATTTTTACAAAATAAATAAGCTTGAGAAATGATGATTCTCCCTGAGAACTTGTTCTTGCAGGAGAATCCAAAATCTCTGAGTAGAATCCAACGAAACTGTGTTACAAGATTGAGATCCTTTCCCGCGGCGCTTTTACTACCCAACTCTGATCATAAACGCAGTCATTTATGCAAACCTATGTTACTTCCATCCCTACCCCGCTTTCCCCTTACATGCTCGCTCGCGTCTTACCACTCTTTTCTTGTTGCGAAAGACTAATTACGTGCAGGGAGGTGGGCGGGCACTGTTTGTAACACAGTTTTGTCGGATTCTATTAAGAGAACTTAAGAGTCTCCCGCAAGAACAAGTTCTCTGGGAGAATCATCATTTCTCATTCACAGAATCTGCCTTACTGTGTTACAAGATTGGGATTGAATAGGAATCAATGCACTTACTCATTGGAATCGTAATGAAAAATGGCTGTGTGGCCCCTAGGCCCCGCGCAGGGTTCACCTCATACCCAAACCCCAGACTACCAAGGGTCCTCAATGATCTGCCGCCTAGCGTCCACATATGGGTCCCATAGGATGATTCCTGCAGTCCATAATTTGTATGGCGCCTCACTGGCCAAAGGCGATAGCCGGACAAACCACGCTGTGCTCCTCCACTGGGGCGTCACCAGTACTGCCCACCGCACTCAATCGACCACCAGCTTGTCCGTCCACACAGCGACGTATCAAAGGACACTGGGAAAAAAGGTACGGTAAGAAAGGAGTCGAATTAACACTGAACGCTTCCAAAACTCCCCAGGCCCCAAACCACCGCAACTGGGTCTTTGCTTGGGATGCGAACAAATCTACCTCTGGTGTACCAAACCATGCACAATTCCTCCGGAACACCGATACACATAACTTGATATCAAATCTGTCCCGAAACAATGAGACAGTCCATCAGCCATCACGTTTAACCGTCAGGGCACAAATGCTGCCTGTACCACACAACCCAGCCGGCCCCTTCGCTGTTCGAAACAATGGATCATGGGATATAGTTACCTACTATCCAAGCGCGCAGCTACAAAGCAACGCTTTCCCGTCTGGCAAAGATGGCGCACACTAGCCTGTGACGCTTGGCTGAGCACGAGCCCTCAATCTGAGACAAACAGTCACTAGCACGCGCCCCTTAAGATAAGACACTTAGCTTGACTGTGATGCACCTAAACGTGTATTAACACGTTTTGGTCAAAGCCCAGCCATCTGTCGTTCTGCGATTGCGTCTCGCTAGTGTAAAAGCAATCGGCAAAGGCTTTTCTCGACCAGATCGCCGTGCATGACATCGTGTACGGTTGTCGGGACCTTAAGCTAGAGAATCGTACCCAAAACCGACGTAAACATTGACGGCTCATTCTTGAGTTGCCGTGGCCGAAGGACCTCAGACGGCATACTGGGCTGTTAATAGAGTCTGGTACGCTTTCCTCCGATACAGGAAGCGAGTGGCGGGATACACGTCTTAGACATTAACCAATATCTTGCGTTTGTCAAGTCATTTCCTTCATGTTACCATCACGTAGCAAATACAAGTGTTACACCTGGGAGTCTTAGTCCGGGATTTGAACCAGTAGGATTCGAACACAAGACGTCTCGCACAAATTATTTTTTGCGAACGCACGAACGGTTCAGACCCCGCAGTTGTAACTAGTGTTACACCTGGGTACACAGTCCTGGATTTTGAACAAGAAGTTTTTTGTTTTTTTTGCCAAGTCCAAGACGAGGATTTGAACCAGAAACCTCTCACAGGAGTGAGAAGAGAGACGACAATTTTTTTTTTAACCTATAGTTCTTGTAAAAAAGTCACATCGAGTTATTAAAAATAAATATTGTAGTGGTAAAGCACACAATATTAAATTGGAATCGAAACCCAATGCTTGCACTGAGGGATCAGTTTCTAATTTTTAATTAGTGGGGGCCTGTAGTTTTTTTTTTGCAGAAGACGACGACATCTTGGGGACCAAGGAGACGCCAAGACACCAGTAGGGCTTACAACTCCTGCAAAGAAAGTTTTACAGCCTACATGACGATGTGTAGTAGTAAGTCTCTCACCCTATCGTTCACACTCGGCAAGTGAGAAGTAAGGTTGATGGAGCTTGAAAATGAAGGTTGGTGGCTTGGAAGAGCAGCAAATAACGGTCAGAGAGGGACAGAAGGCAGCAAGAGAAGACTTGAGCAGTAGCTTGACGGTCGAAGCGGGAAATGCAGTCGCAGACGGTCAGTGACAAAGGCGGAAAAGGTAGCTACGATGGGCGGCAGCAAGGCTGGGATAGAGTGGCCGTGAACGGATGGTAGCGATGGATGGTCCGACGGCGGGAATGATGGGCAGCAAGCCTCACGGCACGAAGCGAGGAACAGCAGGCTTGACGGAGCGGATGCTAAACGATGAGAACAGCCGACTAAGGTCTTGACGTGGGCAGGAAACAGGTGGCCATCTCACGGCAGATTCCGAGTTGAGTCGGGAAGCGAGTGGAGCAAGGCTGGGATAGAGTGGCCATGAACGGATGGTAACGATGGATGGTCCGACGGCGGGAATGATGGGCAGCATGCCTCACGGCACAAAGTGAGGAACAGCAGGCTTGAAGGAGCGAATGCGAAACGACGAGAAAGTCGACTGAGGTCTTGAAGTGGGCGGGGAAACAAGTGGCCATCCCGGCAGATTCCGAGTTGAGTCGGGAAGCGAGTGGAGCAGAGGGTTGATGGAAGGTCGGAGTCGGCCAAAAGGGTGGAGATACCCAGGTTGCACACGTTGGTTTGGCGGGAAAACTTGATTGGCTACTGAGGAGATGGAGCAGGCGAACGGCACGAGGGTGGAATGTGGCCGGGTTCGATTCGTGGAGAGGTTGGTGTCCCGGAAAAAGTTGCAACGACGTCCGTCAAGATGGTGGGCGGCAGTTAATCGATAAACGAAAGCGAAAGATCGTCATGTCTTCAAATGGCGGCAGGACAAAAGACGAAAGATTCAGGGCGAGTGTCTTCTAGACGAGGGCTTCTTCAGGGCAAGGCTAAAGACGAAAGCATTCTTGAGTTACCATGGTCGCAGTACCTCAGACGGCACGGGGCTGTTAATTGAGTCTGGTACGCTTTCCTCTGCTATAGGAAGCGAGTGGAGGGCATTGTCAAGTCATTTCCTTCACGTTACCATTACGTAGCAAATACAAGTGTTACAAGCCTACTCGCTAAGCGATAAGGCACGGAACGAATTCAAACAAACTATACAGTAATTAAAACTTTCAATTTTCATGACAGCTCGCGCCAGCAGCAAGAAAAATAGTGATAAGACATGAGCAGATGATGGGGAAGCGTGGTAGGGACGGAAGTGACGTAGGATTTACATAAATGACTGCGTTAGCGAGCAGAGCGGAGTAGTAAAAAAATGCCGTAGGTATGGAAGGGATCCCAATCTTGTAACATAGTGAGGAGTATTCTGCAAATGAGAAACACTTTTCCTTTTTCAAGTAGTCTTAAATATTTAATTTGTTAAATAACTCCTAATAAGTAATTTACAATGCTAAACCATTAGTTTTTTTTTATATTTCGTTTTGTCAGGGTTTTAAGATTTTCAATAAAGGTTTGTTTGCACATTTATTGAAAATGCTAAATCCCTGACAAAAAGAGGTAGGAATAAAACAAGTTTTAGTGATCGAATCTGCGTAAACGAAATAACAAAGTTTGTCTTGGTTATGAAGGTTTTTAAGCTGCAAAATTACTCAGCAACAAAATTAGATTTAAAAGTAAATCTGTACTTACCTATCAAGAATACAAGAAACTAATAAATTTTCTACTTCCGTTACATCTATGTTAAGTTCCTGAAAGAGATTGGATTGTAATTATGCCTAAGAATTATATCGAGAGGTGTGACAAGAGGCTACCTACACATGCAGTTACTCACTTTAGAGATAAACGGTATATGAATTCTTGTGTAAGGCTTGATCAATTTGATTAAAACTTGCGTCCTGATATTTCTGAGCAGGTCTAAGTGAGAAAGAAACCGTCAAACTTTAATTACAACATCAAATAAATTCCAAGTACACAGGACAATTATTTACCAGAACAGCAATCAATCTCAATATTCTGTAGTCGACATTTTAAAGTTTACCATATAATGCAGTAAAAAAAAAAATATTTTTCAATAGAATTTGAGCATAACTCGACATTTAAGAATTCTCACTAAAGTGTAAATTTACGCCAGATAAAGTAACAAAAAAGTTAATAAAGATGAAAAAAAAAAGTCAAAAAATATTGATAAAGTTCCCTGGAAAGGAAACCTCAAAAATGGACCAGAAACGAGTTTTATTTTTCTCTTTTACCATATTATGAAACTGTACATAGACTGGTTTTCAAAGTATAACTTTGTAATTTTTTAATCTATTGAGCTGGCTTTAGGGCCAATGAAAAGGTCTTAGACAAATAAAGTGGTGCCCGGAAATGTCAAAATTGGTCAAAATAGCGCAAATTTGTGTACAGCTTGTCAACAACGGTAAAAGAAAATTGCTTTTGGCACCTTTTAAGGGCTGCGACGGAGCCCGAGAACCACAGTTTTAATTACTGATTTTTCTGCATTTTTACTTTGGTTTACGATCACATTGACTTGCGTTACGTACGCAACACTAAAAAATTCCAGTTTTTCTTCTAACCAGCGAATTTTCGAAAACTGCTATACGGGTTTTCTTCCTCAGACTAATGATCAGATGTCAATTTCGAAAATTCGCTAGTTAGCAGAAAAACTAGAATTATTTGGTGTTGCGTACATCAAGTCAACCACAATTTTAACTTTGTTAAGCCTTAGGCTTACAAAACATTTTATTGACCATCTAAATGTTAACGCCTTACTACTGCACATACCAAACAAAGTTTGTGTTTGGCTGAGCATTAATCAAAGCAAGCTAGGAGATGTCACTGTCAGTAGGGTTAAACGGCAAACGCTAAGTTTTTAGTTTCTGCCAAGATGCACAATGATTTTTACTGCCTCGAAATAAAAATAGTATTGTTTTGCTATCTGCTGGTTCTGCAATAGCAAAGATGTTAGCATTTTTTTTATGAGGCATTTAAGGCCATAATGAAATTTTATTACATAGTACAGTATCTACACAGGACTATGACTTAAGTGCTGGTTAGTTTTCGTATTAATCTTGTAAGTAAGGTTGTACCGGTGCCACTTTTTCCGATACCGGTTCGATACTGATGCCCGTTTACCCGGTTCCAATTCCAGTACCGGAGTTATTGGTCATTTGCCAATACTGTGCCGATGGCGATACCAAGCCAGTGCCAATGCCGATGTCAAATGATAACTTAATAAAGAACACAGAACGTGTTGATACGTCAGTAATTAGATAGTGTAGCAAACGTAATACTTTTACAAAGGAATTGTTCGCCAACACTTTATAGCTCAACGAAATTAAAACCTAGCAGATTATTTATTTAAAAGTTTCTTAATTTTTAGTAGCCTTGGGAACAATATGCCATATTATTAATGTGCGAAAATGCCGATTCTGGAAGAAAAAGGCGATGTCGGTACTTGCCTACCCGGTTACAGTCCGATACCGATACCAGTGGTACCTGCAGCCGGTTCTGGTACCAGTATTGGTACCTGCACAGCCTTACTTCTAAGTTCTAACCCCACTGTACAGGTGGTAACACCTTCCCCAACCATAGCTGACCTTGCTGTCAAGTTCGAAATGAATGAAACTGAGAGACCAGCTTCTTCAGGAGCTTAAGCAACAAGATTATAATACTGTAATGTGCTTTTATCACTGTGATTTAGGATCCATGTGAAGGCTTATCACATTCAAACACAGGCATTGATGAAAAGGACTGATGATCCTGTCTATGCTTCTTGGATGAAGATGAAGAATTATCATCTGAGACAAGAGTGAAAGATCTACTATAGATTTGTTAGTGATTCTATGAAGCGGAGGGGTGCACGGAAGGAGGTGCACACATCCTATACCCTCTCACATTTTTCTCTACAGTAAAAATGAAACGAAATATTCACACAAAAACGATTTTGGATACCAAAGATACTGTAGCGGCTAAAAACGAAGCGACAGAAGGGCGCAAAATTAATATATTGGTAACTTTCCTATTATGAAGATAAAATTTATTCTATCTTCCCAGAATTTTCTTTCCTTATTGGTAGTGGTGTGCCGATCCCACCAATACCAATACCATCTATCAATTACACCGATACGCCGATTCCGATAGCGATACCAGGGCAAATTTAACCAAAGACTGCAAAGGCTGTCACTTACGCAAAACCAAAATTCGTCCAAGTTCCACAATTCAAACTTGCAAATTTTCGTTTCTTCAGGCAAGAGTCCAGGCAAAGAGTCATGAGACTTGCACAACTTCTTCAGGCAAGAGTCATGACTCATGAGACTAGCACAACAACAGGCCAGGCAAGTCTCATGACTCTTGCCTGAAGAAGACTATCAGTAGATAGTCGAAAATTTGCAAGTTTGAATTGTGGAACTTGGACGAATTTTGGTTTTGCGTAAGTGACAGTCTTTGATATGAACTTCGACCAAAGTAATTCTGCCGAATTAACGGTATTTTCAATTTAACCATCTACTGCAGTAACTTTCTGGGCTAGTTTGGCTTATAATTTTCCTTCAACTGTTTTCCCAGATTAATTTTTACATATTGCCTCCCCACCCACAACCCAACATTTATTCACATGAAATGTTATCTCCTCGTCGACCCTTCCAAAAAAAAAATTATACTCTGGTTATAATAACGGCGCTCTAAATAGATAGTGATCAACAACACCTTTTAAATTTTAGTAGGCCTTCGCTAGGTTTCGCGTGCTCTCGCTTCCGATCATCAGGAAAATGAACTAAATCTGTCAAGAACATGGAAAGTGAAACAAACCAAACGAGTGATGATATTAGCTTGGGTAGATTGTTTGGGCTTGTAAGTTTCATTAATTCATATTTGGTTGACTCTTTCCAAACATTAATTTAGAATTAGACTTCAGTTGGAAAGGATTTTTTCGTAGAACCAATTTTTATGGAATCTGCTTAGAATCTGTGGAAATTTTCCGATTCCATGTCCGATACCGATATCATAGAATCGGACGATTCCAAGGTATCGGCATCGGAATCTGCACATCACTACTTATTGGGCCTTTTAGGCTCCTTTGTTGACTGGCTTATACATTTCCAAGAAAATGTAAGATTTCCAAGGCTTTTCCGATTAACTAGGTATCGGTAGCTCGGCGAGTCAACCGAGTCGAGCATAGTTTTTTTTTCCTCTCCGAAAGACGGTCATGAAATATGATTAGTTAAGAGCAGATCAATTTGAGTTTAAGAGTAAATATGAAACGAGTGCTTTTTAAAATACTGCAGCATAGCCTATGTGTCCAGTCCTACGCTAGGTAGCTATCTTTGTTTTAGTCAGGTTATTTTCTTTCCAGACAATGCTCGGTAGCTTGACTTGGCAAGCAAGTCATTTCAAATTCAATCGGTTCAGCATTGGCTCAGTGATAAAAATTACGCTCGGTACAGCCTTAATGATTTTTAAATGGTTGCACACAAAAGGTAACGATAACATCATGTTAATTTAAAGCTAAAACAATTACAATTAATTCTGGGGCCTTTTGAAAATTGTGGGCTCGGGAATGTCTCCGCTCTACATCAATACTTCTTACCTTCAATGTGTTCTCTGATGAAAGGGTCATCCATTATGTTCTTCCTATTTGTTTGCAGAATCTTTTCAAATTCGTTAATATCGTTATTTTGATAGGCACTGAAAGTAATAAAATAATATTTTAAGTATGCCTCCGACTATCACTTACGACACGAAAGTACAATAGTTTTCATGGAAAAGACAGAGCTATAAATTGGTGAAATGCAATACTTTCATAAAACTCGACCGACTGTGTAAAAAACTATTAGTCAAGTTTAATCATATTTCACTGGTGAGAATTAGTATATTTTTTAAAAACATCTACGGTATATACGATTAAATTCAATAAGCAAAAAAATTGGGTCAAGAAATTTAATAAAACTAAACATAAAATTTTACGTACGAACCTAAAAAAACAGGCAAAGCTAAAAATAAGCAAAATAGCCAAATGCTCAATTTTTTTTAACAACAATTGCCTAGTGAAAGGTGAAACGGCATGGCTGCAACGACCTTTGGGCTTTCTTTAAAATTATTAATAATATGGTAACAGTCCATACTATAGGGATCCATTAAACAAATTATCCCATCTAAACTAAACTGAGCAAGCGAGATAAAACACGACCCGGTTGCCCAAAACGTATAAGTGATGGGATACACTGCTGGTACGCCAACAATGGTATGGAGCCTGGCTCATCACTTGTTTCTATGTTTGTTAAGCAAGTTCATGCTTTACTGAAGGAATACGCTATACATTAAATGCAATATTATTAATGAAACTAAAAATTATAGATCTATTTTCTTTTATGGAAACACCTGTTCATTAAAAATAATTGTGTAGTCGCAGTAAAAAGTATCCCCGATAGTCAGCATTGTTTTTGTTGTGCAAAAAGAGGTCTATTGTATCATAAAATTATCACATCTAATACAGATTATGTCGTTGAGCAGTTGACATTGAACACAACGGGATGCCATCTACACGGATTTTACAAAAGCATTTGATACTATTACTTACGGCTATCCTGCTGATAATTAAGCTAAGCTTGGTGTTCCAAACAATATTTTACAGCAGTGTAACATATACGCCAAGGAGTTTTAGATAGAGTGACTAGATAAGTAGATATAGATAGAGTCTCTCTCTAATTACAAAACTGTTTCCTCAAGCATGCCGCAGGGTACCGCCTTTGTTCATTTTTTTCCGCTTTATTAATGAAATTCTAAAGTCCGGCGTGAACAGGGTTAACTACAAGCCAGCATTTCGAGTCAACTAATGAAGCCCATCGTTAGTGACAGTATGTGTCCGCCATTTTCCTATCCAAGTATGCAAATTACCAAAGTTCCCTCCGCTTCGCAGCAAGTGGACAGTTTCTGTTGGCGACAGATCGCAGGTCCGCAATTGAAACAAACAATCTGCTATTGGTTACCCGCCCCAGCTTTGCACATAATGGACATGGGCAGACAGCACATTTCCATTCTAGATGTGGCGCCACATACCCTCTCTAGGCACCAAGCGTGTTTCATAAACCAACTCTAAGGCTACACAACACCAATAAATACAATAACGCATGTTGCATTGATCTCGTGGAGGATGACACAAACTTCCTTACAAGCTTCCATTTCTGGATTTGTGGACGTCCGCAGGTAGGAACGCGATTCTCAATTTGCCGATGTGGCATCTGCACCTGTGCAGTCGTACCAAAGGTTTGTAATCACTAATCAGCCTTTCTGT
>JAHWFP010059581.1:0-17893 GCA_023313725.1 Lithobius niger | reverse complement strand
CCAGATCACTTGCATAGCGCCTTAGTCGCTATGGCCACATCCTCAACTGGGATAAAGATAACTCACTGAACCCGTTATTAAGGTCACAACCGTGACCAGGGCTCCATTCGACCGAATTCATTCGGCCATTGACAATGGAGAGGGAAGACAAATCATACACTCAAACGGCTCAATAAAGGAGAAATAAATAGAATTTACGATAAATAAATATAATTTACGATGTAATTATAACAGAGTGGCCATGCAATCAGAATACGACACGGAACTCTATGTTGCATTCAACATAGATTCTCCCATGAATTTCTGTTTTGTCAAATCCAGCAATTGTGATTTACTGGTGAATGTGGTGCTATAATCCTCTAATTGACTATGGGGTTACGGAATTAAGGAATTAGAGTGGCAGTTATGGAATTGTTATGAAATACGTTGAACTGACTCTCCCACTGAGGAACCAAAACCTGAAAAGCAATCTTGCGTGTTTTAAACCCGAAAGAGTAACATACAATTTTTTTAATTGTTTAAATGGGTATGTTAAATGTTCAGTTATTTTATGATTCAATCACCGGTCAGATTTGGTTGGTCGTAAACCCGTTTTTATTTTTATCACAGTTCTCTGTAACCGTAGCTAGGAACACCTGGATTTAGCAATTCTTCACAGTGACCCATTAAAAGATATGGGCCTTGATTTTACATTACAAGAAATAAAACAATTACCAGGTTTTTGTACCGGGAATTTATAATGTCATATTTCACAGTGTAGTATTTTTTTGAGTGTATCATTAACTTCAGTGAGATATTCAGATGTAAAATATTAGTCATAACCCACTAACTATGACATGAACCCTTAATTGTGGTGCTTGTGACCGTAAATATACCGCCATTGTACTTAAGAATTTAAAGCTCTCTTGTGCCCATAATTTTTTACATCACTAACAGCAGTACAACGAGTCACTGTCAAATATATACAGGTTTGACTGTCACTGCACACTGCAGTTTTTATGCAGATAACGTTAGTGGTATTAACGTTAGTAAACCAGGGGTCTGTAAACCTCCCCGTCTTTACCAGTGAGTGAAACAGGGCTCTTTTTACTTCGAACGGTTAAAGTTCAGCTTTTGTGCGTCTAACATCGATGGTATTACACTGACTGAGCCATAGGTGTTTTTCTTCTCCACCTTTATGACTGGCTGAACCGCAACATTCTTTGTGCAATTGAATTGTAGCTTTTGTGCAACTTAGGTAAACGGTACTGAACTTAGTTAACCAGATGTCTTTGTTTCTCCCCATTAAGCACTGGATGAACTGCAGCCCTCTTTACCTAGTGCAGTAACAGTTAGCAACCAAAGGTTTCTTTTCCGCGTATTTCGGCTGGTTGAATTGCAGCCCACTTTATTTAATGCAGTAGCATTGTACCTTTTGTGCTGCTAACGTTCATAGCATTGAAATGAGTTGAAGGGTCCTCTGGGAACTTAGTTCATTCCAATGTAATTCAATGCTAGCTGCACAAGAGCTGTAGTACGACTGCACTAAGTAAAAGTGCTTAAACAATACTCACGAAGTCCAACAACGTATTAAGTAAAAGTGGCTCTGTTCCAGCCAGTGGTAAACACGGGAGAAAAAGAGATCTCTGGTTTACTCAGTTCAGTACCATCAACGTTGGCTGTACCAAAGCTATAATGCAGTGGTAAGGATGGGAAGGAAAAAAAAATAGGGCTCAGTTCAATACCATCAACGTTGGATGTACAAAACCTATTATGCAACTGCACTAAGTAAGAGCAGTCGAATTCACCCAGGGGTAAAAATGGGAAAGAAAAAGGAGGACTGTTCAATACCCTCAACGTTAGTGCAGTTGCTTTGTAGCTTTTGCACACCTAACATAATGGTATTGAACTAAATTTATCAGAGATCTCTTTCCTCTGGTGTTTACCACTGGATGGGTTAGAACCACGTTTACTTAGTCAGTTGTAGTGCAGGTTTTGTGCAGCTAACGTTGAATTACGATAACTTTAACTAAACGATGTGTGGCACTACAATCAAAGAGCTTTAAAAATAAAACGAACATTTTTTTTAATGCTGTGTGGGTGTGGAATGGATGCTGTCGCCCCATTCTGTACTCCTAACTACTTCTGAAAGTTATATATTGCATATAATTTTAAAAAATGTAATCGTAATTATTTGCAGTGACAATAAATATAAAGTTTTAAAATATTTGTTTTCCAGGTACACATAATTTTACCGGAATGACGACCATTTTTGGAACAATTATTGTGGATGACTTAAGTGGGTCTGCCCCATGTCAAAGGGATTACAGATCGGTACGTTTTAGAGCTGTCTGCCATTAACTAAAACTTGTAAATGGCATTCCACTCGGTTTGAGTTTTGAAACCGAAAGTAATTTTACAGATTTCCATTATAAGTTACAAATTTTATTCGGTGAGATTTAGTGGGTGTGTGACATACTTACATATCTTTGATGTAAAACACCTTGGTCAGGTGTCAAAAGGTGTAAATTCAAGTTATAAATAAATTGTTGTTGTTATTCTAACTGTGAATAGTTTTTATTTATTTAATTAAGGAATTTATCCCTATGAAAACATGGGGTACAGTAATAAACGTTTAATTGACATTGGTTAGGTGTAGAAAAGGTCGTTAATCTAAACACGTACAGTATACTTTACAGTAGGAACTTGCCAATTTTGAATGCGACGTAGCAGCTTTCCCTCAAAGATTTGAATTACTTTCACACAGTTGGTAACTTGTCAATATGAAATGCGACTTAACACATTACCATACAAATCTGACACACTTTTCTATAGTTGAGGACTTGTCAATATGGGATGTGACTCAACACCTTTCCTCGAAAATCTGACACATTTTTATACAATTGAGAACTTTTCAATCTAGGATGCGCTTCAACCCCTTTCCTAAAAAGAGGACAAATTTTTACACATTTTTACACAAAATTAGGATCATGTTAATCTAGGCTGCAACTTAAGTGCTTTGGTTATAGGAAATGATTCGCAGGTATCCAGAACAGGCATAAGAAATGCTTACTTTTCTCTTTTTTCGACCTTAGGGATAATTAACATTTTTTCTAGACTATTGGAGGGATGGCGGTTTATAGAAGAGAAATTTTCAGTTTGTCCGAACCACCCTTCCCCAGGCTATACATAATGACCAATCCCTCAACGTAGTAGGCTTTGCTTTCTTCATCGGCATTTATAGGATTATTAATTGCTAAACAGTGGTGAAGTTTTGAACATCTACTGAATAACGATTGCTCCAATGGCCCAAAAAAAAATGAACAAAAAATACAGTCAATATTTCAAGAAACAAATTAATTTCAAGTAAATAATGGAAATAATGTAAGTGTGCAAAGCATTATTCACCAATGATTTTAGTTACTTTGGGACCTAGGCAATTTGTTTTCACTTATTTTTTCCCCCTAGTGTGCATTCAAGCATCAAGACAATGTAAACGTTCATTGATTTTGTTGTGTTTCAGGTTTACATATTTCCTGATGGTGATACTTTACCGATCTCAATGCCTGCTGCAGTTTATTATAGTAAACTGAAAGGATCTGTGGCAATGAGACTAAAACACGTAAGCTTGGTACAAAAATAAAATACTAAAATATAATTATGAGATGTCAAAAAAAATTACGAGATTTCTGTTTAAAAACACCGAGATAAAACTCTACCCTCCTATCCAGTCCAGAATCGTGCAACAGTTGGAGATAATTTGGCTCGGAATACAGTGTTGTTAAGATTTGAGAACTGTGTCAGCAATAACTCATTCCCACTGCTCGCGTATACATAAACTGATTCCCGAGTTGGTCGAAAACTTCGAACCTCACATGCGCTGAAAAATCCAGAAACTTGCTGATACGGGCAAACCTTAACTGACCATTGGCCCAGTTTAACCACATCCCCCAAATTCATCTGCTGGATAGAAAACGTAATCAACACTGAACAGGATCGTGTAAGTTTTTATTCCTGGCACTACATCGTATTAATAAACAAAAATACATGCTAACAGCAAGGGTCAACAGAGCAAACTGTAGAAAGAACAGAGACAAGCTTCGACAGTAAGGCACCAAACATAACATTTCGTCAAGAAGAGGCTGTTAAGCCTTAGAGCCGTACTACCCGGAGGCCAGCTTCTGACTTAAGATTACGAAATCGATAACTATACATTCTGATGAAAAACTGAGAGGCGATACATATACCCAAGCGATGAGCCAATAGTAATGCTTTCCTGTTTTATTTCGGTTTGGTAACATTATAGCATATTCTCAGCAGCCAGTATATCTGATTGTCATAAATTGCGTTAAACTAAGAAATTCATGTAAAGATGGACAAAATAGCTTAAGATCAAATGCCAAACTTCACTTAGTTTGGAGTCAAGGAGGCTGATAAGTGGGGAGAGAAGGCTGACTTTGCTCAGGCCCCACAAAGCTTGTGGTAGGCCTAGAGAATTATTTTAGCCCATTTGGTAGCTGTAGCGATTTGGCTACTGCTGGAATCAAGAGCTTACAGTTATGTTAAAAACATTGCAAATACCAAATAATCTACCACAACAGAACACTCACACATGCTGTAGGCGAGAACAGACTAGAATTAAACATACAAGTATGTATTTACAAAGTCCTCAAGCTGCTAGTAAAGTCCATTGCCGACCAGCCTTTTACTAAAAAAAATTGCCTGTGTTCCTTGTAAGGTTTGACATTTATACCCTTATTCTTAATATTTAACGTACCATTTTTGTTTATTAATCCGTATTACGTTTAGGACTGAATTTAAATTATAGAACGACCCATTCAAGGTATTGTGTGTAACGAGGAGAACGCACAGTTCACCCAATCCATAGAAGGCTGTATCACTTAATCTGCTTACTTTAATTTATTACAATTAAAAATATCAGACTAAGTTTTTAACGTTTCTATGTTTTAAAGCTTCCTGATTTTTTTTGATTTTTTTCAAAATTTCTGCAATTTAAATTTTTTTTTAGGTTAAATAAATTTCAAATTTTTCTAATTGCTTCGCAATTGTTAATTTTTTTGTCGCATTTAAATTTTAAATTTTCATAATTTCGTAATGTTTCAATTTAAAAATGTCAACCTGATTTCAAGATGTCACCCATTACAGATTTAAAACGACCGTGGCGCATTTATCAGTTTAATGCGTTGCAAACAGTTTGCCTACGTCCTAGATTTGAAAAAAAATCGGATCATTATAAGCCTATTTTCATGACGGCGGCCTTAATTCCAAGAAGTCATCCATTACGTAATAATAACGATGATGGCATGTTCATTGTTTCAGCTGTTGTTAACTATTTCGTCTATTACATTATAAATTTGAAGGCTAGTTATTGTACGACAATAAACATAATTTCAAAATGGTCATCTATTTTCAATATGGTTTCCATTACAGATTAATAGCGAACGTAGTACTTTCCCCGTGTTAATTTGTTATAAATATTAATTCTACATTGTAAATTTGAAGGAAATTGGACAATCACTGCCATAATTAAAAAAAAAAACGGCTGCCTATTTCATGATGGCGCTGATTACAAATTAATTATCTGAACCAAAAACGGCTTCGCCGTTTAGAAAAGAGCATTAGAGCTCGTATCCCCATACTCACAGCTATGAAGGTACACGAATAAAAACGGATTAGAGTTTACTCCAACGCAGCGACCTATACTTTGAACTCCGGGGAACAATGACTGTTTTCGGTCAGTGGTTATGTCAGAAAGTGAACACAGTTTGTGTTTGAGTTGTTTAATGTTTGTGTGCGTGTGTTTGTTTGTGTGCACTTAATTTGGGTGTTGTACAGGCTTTTTTAAATATTTGTCTGTGTTTGTCGTTTTATATTTTAAGTATGTTTCCTGTGAGTGGAGTATACGTGTATTTTGTGTGCATTTATAATTTGTGAAACATGTATACTCCTAATTAAGGCAGTTTTTATTGCCTGTCATTGTGTATGTATTTTTCATTCTTTGTAGGCGTTTTGCTGTTTACGGCGTCTGTTTGTATATGTTTCAGATTTTCGTTCTGTTTCATGTGCATGCGTATGTTCTATCTTTTTTGCGTATTTTATATGTGTGAAGTATCCAACCGTTTTGTTTATTTGATTAGT
The DNA here is from genome assembly GCA_023313725.1 of Lithobius niger. Taxonomy (NCBI): domain Eukaryota; kingdom Metazoa; phylum Arthropoda; class Chilopoda; order Lithobiomorpha; family Lithobiidae; genus Lithobius; species Lithobius niger. The sequence goes on along the minus strand of JAHWFP010059581.1, from coordinate 11,755 downwards.
GATGTTCATGAATACGTGCGTATGGAGACTGGCATGTCACAATCCTTGTTCCCTGGAATTGGAGTTCAAATTATAGTTCGTTGCTTTTGAGTGAACTCTAATACGTATTTATTAGTGTACCTTCACAGCTGTGAGTATGGGGATACGAGCTTTAATGCTTTTTTCTAAACATCGAAGCCGTTGTTTGTTCAGTTAATTTGTTGGCTTTTTTCGCTTCCATTTTATTGTAATTGGTACGGTATGGTCTATCATGTGTACGATATGTCCACTGTATACCCAATTTTGTTCACGAAAAAACGAAACATTAGAAATGCGCATTTCCGTTCAGGTTCTGCCCACTTTATCCTTTGTTTTTTGATGCCAACACACTAGCGAAATCAGAAGTTAATAAGCATAATTTCAAAACTGTCACTTAAATTCAAAACAGCATCCATTACAGATTAATAGCGACGATGGTAATTCATTGTTTAAAGTGGTGTCAACTTTTTGGTCTACATTCTTCATTTGTATACAATCAGACTATAATAATTATAATTTCAAAATACTCACCTAATTTCAAAATGACTTGCTTTATAAATTGAAAGTGATGATGGCAAGTTCATTTTTTCAAATGATATCAACTCTTTTGTGTATATTCTATATCAGATGATAATAAGTTTAATTTCGATATAACCACTTTATTTCAAGATGATGTCCATTACACATTATCTACAACCATGAAACATTCACTATTTAATTTTTATTAGCTATTTTGTCTAACCTATGTGCAAAATCTCAATGAAATCCATGTTTTCCAAATGGCTGACAAATTAGTCAAGAAACTGTAAGATTTGCTTCTACTCTGAACAATGGGAGCAATTACACACCTTTAACTAATATAGGATTCGTATCTACACTGAATGCGAGGTGTCACTCTTATATGGAACGTTAGGAACTGCTCCTGCACAGAATGCTCCCTTTGTTACTAAGATGGATTAACATTAAGCAGCATTGGCCCCGATTGGTACTTGGGTGGGTGACCTTCTGGGAATCCATTCTGGGTGCTGCAGACATAGGGCCTTAAGGCTTCGTCGGGCTGATGACCGGGTGCAGTTAACGCTCGCTAAAAACCCTTTGAACCCTTTTTAACATTAAACATGTAGGATTTTTAAGTGTTTTGAACAGTATTCACGAATCTAGAAGAAGGTAATCTACATCTTATTTTTAGTGTTGCTTTACATGTAATAGGACAATTTGGTTACAGTAAATTTCTTGTTTTTTAATCAACAAAATAGCATTCTTTTAGGTGGTTTTTATCTAAACGAATATTTCAGCCAACCTAAATAGATTTTGAGACGACACAAGCACCCATAGGAAGCTATTATTTGAGCCTGTTCCCGATATTTCTTATGTTGGAGTCAATTGACATGTCGAGAGAACCGACCAAAGGTATATCAGCAAAGATACATCCCCAAAAGGTACATCCCCCAAAGAACTTCACTGAAAAAAGAAGTTGACTATTTTGCCCCTCTCTAAATACCTGATTTTGCTAGACTGCATTTCAAATTCTTTCTGGTACTAGACAGCCCTTTACTAGTCTAGGTTTCAAGTTTCTCAAAATATTTTCACGTATGATGGAGTTATGGGCTCTTGAAGTTGAGATATTTCTACAGAGACTTTAGGCTGACAATTACCGTATTGCATGCATTTTTCTTTAATGTTCATTTTAAACTTAAGCAATAATTAAAGTGTCTTCAGTTTTTTTTATTTGCACACTTAATTACGTTTGGGGCGATGGGTTTGAATCACTTCAGGTTTTTGGGAGGCTTCCAGTCAGGTAGTGATACCACCTCTTTGGATGAACGGTGAGATCTACGGGTCACTAACTGAACAGTAATTATTAGTAGTCCAGTTGCCAAATGTTGATTTTTGGCCTAACCTAAAAAAAACTGTCTACACAAAATGTTTTTGCGCAGACTACTCCACAACATAATGATGCCACCTTGGCACCCTTGTGGAATTCAAGATGGCTTTCAAAATGGCGACAACAAAACGGTTTTTTGCTTCTAGCGTCTAAACCGTTCATCCGATTGAAAATTAACCGTTCACCAATTATGTTTAGAATAAAATTTCCTTCAAATAAGGGTTTTCATATTTTTGATAAAATTAATCCTTCTCGCCGAAATTCGTTATTTAAGTTATTTTAGTCCGTTAATGCATGTTACATATACAATTCCTGACTTTAAACAGCTGCAGTACCCGTTCTAATTCGGATAAATGGACGTGATTATGCTTAGATGAAAGATGAAGATGTATATGTTCCAACAAGTGTAATTAAAGGGATTTATATTAATTAGGAGCTAAGCTACGGCAGTTTACATACGTTGTAGCACTATGCTTTACGCTTTATTTTACCACATGTTCCATCTTTAAACTGCTGCACCACCATTTCTAATTCAAACAAATGGACGTGATTACGCTTAGATGAAAGATGAAGAGGTATAATTTCCAACAAGGGTAATTAAAACGATTTATATTAATTAGGAGCTAACCTATGGCAGTTTACCGACATTGTATAGCATTGTGCTTTTCGTACTATTTTACCACAGGTTCCATCTTTAAACTGCTTCACCACCCGTTCTAATTCTTATAAATCGACGTGATTTGGCTTAAACAAATTCCAACAAGGGTAATTAAAATGATTTATATCAATTAGGAGCTAAGCTACGGTAGTTTTCCTACAGTGTAACACTGTGCATTTTGCGCTATTTTACAACAAGTTCAGCCTTTAAACTGCCGTAGCTTAGCTTCTAATTAATATAAATCGTTTTAATTACCCTTGTTGGAAAATATACATCTTCATCTTTTATCTAAGATTAATCACGTCCATTTATTCGAACTAGAACGGGTGATGCAGCAGTTAAAGATGGAACATGTGGTAAAATAGAGTGAAAAGCACAGTGCTACAATGTAGGTAAACTGTCGTAGCTTAGCTCCTAATTAATATAAATCGCTATAATTACCCTTGTTGGAAAATATACATCTTCATCTTTCATCTAAGCCTAATCACGTTCATTTATCCGAATTAGAACGGGTACTGCAGCTGTTTAAAGTCAGGAATTGTATACGTAACATGCGTTAACGGCCTAAAATAATTTAAATAACGAATTTCGGCAAAAGGATTAATTTTATCAAGAATATGAATAGAACCGTTTTTGAAGGAAATTTTATTCTGAACATAATTGTTAACCGTTAAGTTTCAACCAGATTAACGGTTTAGACGCTAGAAGCTAAAACTCGTTTCTCGTCGCCATTTTTGAACATCACCTTGAATTCCACATGGGTGCCAAGATGGCATTATTATGTTTTGGAGTACGGACATATTGTAGAACATTTCTGCGCAAAAATATTTTGTGTAGACTATTCTTTTGGGTTTTTGTGCTGACTGCCGGACTATACTAAGCTATTTAGTTATTACGGTTTTTCTTAATGAATGTATAACCGTAGAAGTCCCAGGTTGCATAAACGGTATACTTCACATTTCAGATGATATTTTTGAATAGTCCAAGAAGACCATGTGTCTCCCAAGAAGTTTTTAACCAATGTCATAACAACTGCATAATGGAGAGACTGAAATCTCTAATCAACTGCAGGTGAGTTATTTTGATGCTAGGCTGGTCTGCTGTCTGCACTAATCCAATTTTACAAAAAATCACAAACAATTTGAAGAATCAACGAATTCGCATGAATATTACTTTAATGCACATAGAGCTAGCTTCCCTTCGACCCGACACGACAAACATTGATAAAAAGAACACCTTCCTACTTTCATAATAGTAATTTCGAAACTTTGATAGCCATTTTCACATATTTAACTCGTTAAGTCTACATCAGTTCTCTAATGATTCATGACCTCTAGAGAAAGGTATGAGAAATAGGCACAAGTCCTTCAGTAAACTGCCACTCACTTTAACACTAATTTATGTTATGGTCCAACACCTACGTTACTTTCAATTGAAGTTATACAGTTTAAAGAATGTGTAGAATTAGCTAGAATATATTACTACAGTGATTGACGAAGCATGTTTTACTTAAGCGGCTCTGTAACGAAGCTTGTTGGCCGGCAGCTCATACTTTAATTTTTCTAATGTTAGTACCAAAAATTCTACTCGTCCTAAACAATGTCGATGAGAATAGAAAAGTGTTGAACTCTACCTTCAGCCACCATCGGCGAAAAGACATTAGAGGCCCCAAGACACCTTCTATCTTGCACACTCATAAAATTCTTCCGTTTTCACCTGAGACCATTGTCTAGGGATCGGGCTTGCAATGAGGAAGAACGACAGACAAAAATGTAAGGTCCCGAACTTCATTAATTTATTCGTTTGAGTGATGATCCAGGATGGAATCTACACAGAAGTATCAGATTCTGAATGCTGTTATGCCTAGCTTCACCTCATCTGATTTCATCCAGACTTTAAGTCATGAATTCGCTTAGTTTGACTCTAGAAATGTTGGCTTTACTACCAAAATGCTTTTAGGTATTCATTGAATTGTACATTCCTTTTCACTTACGTTATAATCTGTAAAAGAATTGCTGGTCAGGGAACAATGAAGCAGCGGCCTTTTTGTTCTTGGAGACCAAAAAAAAAAAAAAAATTAAAACACTTCTTTTCCATAGAAAGGATTTTTCGTGAGAGAGATTAAAAAACCCAATTATTCTACATAGATTAAAAGATCCGCTGTACAGAAAGTAAAACAGGACTGGCATTGACAATCAACAATGATACTGAAATCAATGTATTGAAGAAAAGTAATGTAACAATTAATGGACTAGAAATGACAATGGACGGTGTTAGCTTTAATCCGTCATCCACTTGGCTGGGAGCTGACCATTTTAACCACTCGGCTGTGCTTGCTCTCACTCTCAATGCTGAGCTCTAAATGTCGTGCCTTTATTTTAAACAGTCATATGGTGTGTATTCTGCCAGCCGAGGACACGGCTCAATGTGTATACATGCCAGGGTGGATAAAAGTCGTATTTTTTTTTCAAAAAAAATCAAAAAAAAATCAGGTGGTTTTGTTTTAAATTGATTTTTTTTTTATTACGGCCGAATCAGATTTAAATATTTAGCAGTCCGTAAGTTAACTGGTAAAGGACATGCTTCTACTATATGTTGACGACTGATAAGCCTTCAGTCAAGTCACTGTCATTGACTGCTTTGTTTTTTTTTTTGTTCAGTACTTTCAGCAAAAAAATAAGTTTCCCAGTACTGATTGCTTCCAGGGCAGTTGCATATTTTTGTATGAACTTATTCAAATCCTGAAAACAGAAGAGGCTGTATCTGTAAGCAACTGTTCAGTGACACTGATCGATCACAACTTTAACTAAAACTTAAGCTGGAAAGTTTATAGGGTGTAACCAATGGAAATATTTAAAAGGAGGCAAAAAATATTGATTTAAATCTGGATTATCATTAATACCATGATCTAAATCGAAGTGATTAATATTAATAAAAATCATTTGATGTAAATCACGATATTCAGTTCATATATATATTCTCGTGTCAGAATAATTTCGAAGGTTTTACTGGCCAGGGTAGCGTGAGAGGCTACCACGCCCCTTCAGCAGCTATGGGGACTATTCTGGTCAATTCTAGACAATCTTTCGACCCCTACGATGATCGGAGGTTTCCTGGATCGAATCCCCGGGTTGGCACCTCCTTTTACCAGATATTTCTTCTTCTCTAAAAGTTAGGTATTATTCAAAATTGAGCTGGTTCAGCCACATAAGCATTAAATTGCTTCGGCTGACTTAAGGCTCAAAAGAAATAACTAAAAAAAAAATTCAGGTTTACATGACAATTAAAAACAAAAGCCTCAGAAATTAACACAAGTTGGCTGCGAACTGTTCTCTCTCTCAGCAGGTCGCCCGTTCCTTCCCTCAACGGAAAACGTAGGCAGGCCTGCAACCAAAATGAAAGAAAGTTGGCTACTCAATATCACGGAGGGAGGGGGGGCCCCCCATACACAGGAATCAAGCATCGAGTCGACCTACCTATATTTTCCGACAAGGGAAGGAGCCACCTGTTCAGAGAGAGAGAGCAGCGTGCAGCAAACTTGCCTCAATTCCTGAATATAAAGCTTACAGACTTTTAAAAAAGTCGAGTGTTAGTGTTTTTAAATGTACTTGTGATACCATAATCGCATGAACTACCAGGTAACTGGAAAACAATCTTTAAATCAAGGCACATGTTATTTCTTGGGCCATTCTCTTCCCGAATTCCTAATTGTTCGGAATTATGTGTACAGTTGTGGGAAAAATAAAAATAAGGAAAAATGGAATAAGTTCAATGTATATTTTGCATTCATTCTGTTGAGGTTTATTGCCATTATAAATCCATATTTTACATTCATTCAGTTTGGAATTATTACCAGCATAAATATATAATTTACATTCATTATATTGAGGTTTACTGCCATTATAACTGCACAGTATACATTCATTCAGTTGGGGATTATTGCCAGTATAAATGTACATTTTATGTTCATCTTGTTGGGGATTATAGCAACTATAAAAGATCTGGACATAAGTATATCTAGGCATGAACATCCAAGCACTTTTTCTTTTTGGTTAGCTGTTTCAATTCATCAAACCACCATTATATTTTTTTCAGCCTGCCCTTCTTTCCGGATTACCTGCAACAACTAGAAAACTGTACAAACAGTGTGAATGCCAAAGCTGCTCGGAAAACCTACTTGTCCACCATTGCAGAACTGGATGCTATAAACAACTGCCTCTGTATAAAAAAATGCAATCACACTGTGTACGAGTACTACATATTTTCAGAACCAATAACACACCCCCCTGTAAATGTAATGATGTATTGCTTCGTATCAAATATTGTTGAATACTGCGTAGAAATAGAGTCGTACGGGCTATCGCAATTGCTATGCGATGTTGGAGGAAATTGGGGGATGATGCTTGGCTTCTCATTGCTGTCGATTCCAGAATTAATAATCGACTGGTTGTTAAACTTGAAAAAGCTTGTTGTACTCATCAAACAAACAAAGACCAAACGTAACAGAGTAAACCCAATCATCAACATCGTGCTACGTAAAATGATTAAAGAAAAGTTTCGTAACGAGTTATATCATGAACGCGGCAACAGCTATGAAATGGGGCATTCAAGCAAGTATGGAGGTGTACATCAAAATGCTGTCACTCTAACAAGAAGCAATCATTATAAATATCATTACCTTTCGGTAAACACAGTTCGTGAGACCAGAGCTAGACAACCACGAGCTACACGATAGTGTTAGGCAGTTATTTTACAAGCTAGCTAAACTGGGTGAAATTTGCATTCATATTTTGCCAATGTAACATCTGGTAGTGATTCTTAACGGTTTGATTGCACCTTATGAATGTGGTGAGAGTAGATTACACGAAAAAGACATTTTAAGTTGACGTTGCAAGTAAAGCCTGTCTGTTGGCCGTAGTTTGATTTTTTTTCTGCACAGCTTTCATGCTTTGTGGAATTATCCCGTAAATTAGAAATGCAGCACCAAATGCCAAAATGTAGCACAAAACTGCGTTTGGAGTGCGTTCACCCACAGTCAATTGATTTTTAGTTCATAAAATCAAACTTTTTGTTCCCATTGGTACATGGCAAACATACGCTTAAAATCGTTCACTAAGATGTACCCATACCTAATATCATTCACGAAGGCATATGCATACGTAATGTTCACTGTAATTCTTCACTATGAAGAATACTATTTTTCTAATTTTTAGGTTAGATACACTTGTTACTATTTACAGACATAAACTAACTTTCGTTATTAAGGCAGACAGACACTATTGCTCATTAAGACAGACATATAATGTTGTTCTCTACTGCAGACTCATTTAACCTCATTCACTAAGGAAGACGCATATCGAATATCGTTCACTGATGCAGATATACGCTTGGTATCATTGCTAAGGCAAGACATACACTTAATTTCGTCCATAAATGCCCACACACCCATAGTGTTCGTAATATTACTGGGTCCGCACATTAATGGGATCCATAGAATCACGATATGCTGTGCAGCATAATAATAATACCATAAATATCTAAATGGGATGATGTTCACCAGGAAACCATAAATAATTTAATGAGCCATTTGTGATAAGACTTTCATGGGTAGTACTGTGTAAGTAATATCAAATAAACACAAATCGATGTAAATTATATAAAGGTATGAGGAAAACAAGCCAAATAACGAAAACAATAGACTAGAAACAACGTAATGCAGTAAGCCGCCTTTAAACACTTACGTTTCACCGAAGTGACGTGCCCCAGACTGTAACCCATTCCATCCCCAAATCACTACATAAGGCCTCTAGCTGTATGCCCACTCCTCCATATCGCTTGGATTGCTTTTTCAAACCCGGGTCATGCCTATCCAACGAAACGTAAATTCATAGAGTTGGCTTACTTTAGTACGTTATTTCTAGTGTACGATTTTTGCTGTTTGCGTTCTTTTCTCCTTTATTTAGTTTACAACGATTTGTTTTTTTTTTTGTTTAATTCTACGTTAAGCTTTGTATTTGTTTGTATTCATTTTCCATTGCTTATGCCTGGAAGTATTTTTGGTCGAATAGAGTCATAGTCACCTGTAACATTAATAATTGGCTCAGTGAGTCATCTTTATGCCATGGATGAATTGTGATATCCTCAAAGGCATTATATCAGTGAATAGTGAAAGGAATGGGCTACCTATTCGAATTCGATTCATGCCACTCCGGCGAAACGTAAGTGCATTAAGGTGGCTTACTGTACCATTATTTCTAGTGTACGACATTCGCTGTTTTGATTGCGTTTATGGATAGCACAGTTTAAGCAGTTTAATTGTCTGATTACATGAACATTACTTGTTGAATAACTTTTCACACAATAAATAATAATCCCTTCCAAAGTTCTGTGAAAATAATGCTCCTTAGTGAGTTATACAATTTTACGGAGAGGTACCAAAAAGGTACTAATTAGAGGTACTAATTAGTGTGTAACTAATGAAGGGTATTTTTCTACCTCTTAAAACGGCATCGGGGAAAACTTTCTTTTAAATTCGATGCACCTGTCGATTTGTGAAAAAGTAATCTAAACATATTCTTACCATTAATGAGTTGGTTCTAATGTTTGTTAATAACTGAACTGTATTTATGTTTAAAGTATTCTCTACATGTAATTTTTCAATGTATTACAACACTGTTTTCCTTATCAATAAATATTTAATCAGCACTGCGTAAAAGAAACTTCTTAGGTTTGCCACACTACGATCTGAAGCCATGGCACCAGAAGGTGTGAAGGAAAACTCTGTTAGGTTATTCCCCTCAGAAATTTCTAGGATCTTTTAAATGCCACAATGCATATGAGCACAAGGCATCACAGGCATTATCACCAGAAAATTCCAGTGGTGGTTGAGGTTACACTTGAACTGGGGAGCAGTTGCACAAAGGACAGTTATACTAATCAGCAGGTTATCTTGCTCAATTGCATAAAAGAAATTGTCAGCCTTCTGTTACTGTTGGTGCAATAATTGAATGTTCCCAGTTCAAAAGTGATTTGTAAAGAAATTGTCTCTTACCTGCTCAGCCATTAGTTACACTTTAACTATCAGCTGGTTTACAACTACTCAACTAGAAAGCGGAGAAATCAAACATGGGAATATTACACCCAACAAAGCTAAGTAAATAATGGAGCAACCATTGCACCATACATACCCTCAGTTACCCATACACAGTGTTTTTTAAGTTATTGACATAAAAGAAAAAAAAGTGTGCGACTGAATTTACTTTCATACATAACAGTCATGGATCGTTGTTTTACGAGTAGGTTTCCATCACCAAAGTCCAAAAATTATTACAAAAAGTATGCTGAAAAACGAGGCATACCCGAAGTTTAAATTCTTGAAATAAATTAGTATTAAAAAACGTTTAAGCGTACAAAATACGGTTGTAAGCTCTGAAGAAACAGAAATTAAGAAAAAGACATAGAAGCCATCCGCGTCGCACTGATATGCGTAAAAAGAAGTTCAGTGTCCCGAAAAACAAGCTGGAGCTTCTTTTACACACATTAGTGCGACGCTGATGCCCTTCAAGACTTTTGTTAATACTTGTTTCTGTAGTACTTTAAATTTTTTAAGGTTTACATCCGTATTTTATACGCTTAAGCGTTTTTTCATACTAACATCTGTTATTTTTTCTTGAAGCAAGAATATCAAGAAGAACAAAAATAATATTTTAATCACCTTAAAATAACTGTTAAAAGAATCTTATACTTTTTATACTCAATTTTAAGCTCTAAAATTGAACGTCGGTTCTTCGGTTCGATCTCTACGTGGGAGCAAAATTTCCTCAACAAGATGAACAACAACAAGAATATATATGTGCTGTTAGTGGTCCTCCCTGGATCCTTGCATTTCCATTTTGCTTTTTATTATTTACTATTTCCATTTTTTATTATATAGTATTGTGGTCGCATTAAAAAATAGATAAAAAGTTCCTATGCCTTGTTCATATCTACATTCTAAATAATAATAATAATAATAATAATAATAATAATAATAATAATAATAATAATAATAATTGATTTCACACCCTCAATAGGTGGTGGGGATCCGGAAGGGTCGCTGATGCGGCCACTAACACCGGTCCCAAAAAAAGAAAAAAAGAAAAATGGCATCACTGATAGGAGCGCACAAGGAAACGGGAAAGATCTAGTTTACTCAGCATCCTTCGGAAGGAACCCAGCGAACTCGCCGACACCACAGCCTCGGGGAGAGAGTTCCATGGGGCCACAACACGATTTGTAAAAAAATGCTTCCGACAGTCAAGGTGGCATCCCAGTACCCTCAATTTCAGAGAGTGCCCTCGCGTATTAATAACAGCACTTCGTTCGAAGAAAGGTAGATCCATGGGTAGCATGCCATGGATAATCCTAAATGTGAGGGTCAAGTCTGCTTTAAGGCGTCGTAGTTCGAGGGGCTCGAGACCGAGCATACGCAATCTTTTCCCAGGTGACAACTGACGAAGTCCACGCAGGGAACGTGTAAAGCAGCGCTGTTCGGACTCAAGCCGGTCAATGTCCCCAAGGAGATTGGGCGACCAAACAGGGCTAGCATACTCCAGGAGAGGCCTAACATACACTTTAAATGCCCACACTAATGTTTGGCGATCAAGAGTCAGAAAACACCGCTTAACAATCGAAAGTCGAGTGAAAGCAGATTTGGTTATGATGCCACAGTGGATAGATGGCTTTAAATCAAAATTCAAATGAATGCCCAGGTCACGAATGTGTGTAACCGGATTTAACAGGGAATAAGACAAAGAGTACGAGTGCAATGGGTTATTTTTACCAACATGAAAAGTACAGCATTTAGAGGTGGAAATCGGTAGTTGCCAGAGTTCAGACCAATTCGACACGGACCTCACTTGGGCAGACAAAAAATCGAAGTCAGATGCATACAAAACCTCCGAGCCAACTTTAAGGTCATCAGCAAATTTAAGTTTTGTTTTCGCGGGTGTCGTCGTGGCGTTAGTCAAGTCGTTCAAAAAGACAACAAAGAGTAAAGGGCCTAACACGGACCCCTGTGGTGCGCCACTAATAAAATATCTGGCAGAAGAAAGCGTTTGCTCAACTAAGACACGCTGGGATCGCCCCGTTAAAAGCTTTCGATCCACCTTAATAATGGTCCACAGATCCCAATCGCAGCGAGTTTGTACAACAAT
>JAHWFP010059579.1:28336-58333 GCA_023313725.1 Lithobius niger | reverse complement strand
TCTATTTCCATTTCTGTATACATCGTCGTTGGTTACTATTTTTTTTTTACTTTCCAGCCAAATGTCTCTAAATTCCCTACTTTATAATTGGATAATTATGGTACTTTTTTTGTGTTTATTTTTATTAGGGATTCTGTGTGCTGCTTCTATTTGTCCTGGATGGTACGGTACAATATTAAAATTCTGTGCCACTTTATATACAACCTCTTTGAGGTTTTCCTGTGGTAACCAGTCTAACTGACAAATTTCCAAATTACGGTTGCGGTCATATTGTTCCTTTTCATGCGATGTAATCTCCAGCTCTTGCACTTTTTTTTCAATTTGTTTATTTTTTATGTCTTTATTTTCCAGTTGTGTTATTCGATTTTCTAGTTCTGTTATTTTGTTCTTCATTTCTTGATTTTGTTTTTCCATGTCAATTTGTCCTTGGCTTACAAAGTCTAATGATTTTATTATTTCCTTTTGTTCTTCCTGTAATTTTGTAGCAGTATTCCACATTTCCATTAGTTTGACCATTTTTTGTTCTATCCTATTTATTGTTATCTGCAATTGTTGGGTGTCCTTTTCTTTTTCATTTTTAGTGGTCCGTTTCTTTTCGAGTTGATCCTTCCTTAAATTTTCCTCTTCTTGTCTTATTCTGTCACTTTCACTAATTTGTACTGCGTCACTTTCACTATCATCATCACTGTTTGCATATTCTTTGTCTTCTTTTTCTTTTCCTGATTGCGTGTTTGTTTTCCTGCAGCGCACACATTTCCACTCTTCACGGCTTTTAACACTTTTTGCATTCCATGTTTTTACTGTTATTTTTGCACATTTAAAATTGTATTTTGCAGTGCATTTCCCACAAGTCACATTATCATTTTGGTTGCTAAGTTTTTCTTCACAGTCTCCACACCTCATTTTTCACTTTTGGTTTGGTTTCAATCTTCAGTTTTGTATTTCAGTTCGACTTTGGTTCAAATCTTCCGAGCTCCACTTTAGTTATTTTTTTTTTTATTATTTCTTCTTGATGAACTCTCCTTAATCTTCTTGGCTGAGTTGCCTCAAATGTTTTCGTTTTCTTTCTTTTTTCGATCGACTTCTACAGCGTTATTCTTTCATTTCTTCACACTTCACTATTGTGACGTCATTTGCCAACATTCCTTGTTGTCGTCATACATGAATGCTCTAATGGCCTAGCAATTTTCGTTTTAGCTTCGTCACTTCACAATTTCTAATGTCTATAACTTAGCCCATATAGCACCAAAAAACACTCCGAATGTTTCAGATTGAACTCTTTGTTTTTATGTACACTTATTTCCAGTCAATACGCTTCATACACCATTCCTACCTTTTAAATTTAGTATTTCTTCAGTGCTCATGCAACGTTGTTCCCGTCACCAAGCCCGTCATACTGAATAATAATAATAATAATAATAATATTTTTATTGCTTGAACAATGAAATACATGAAATTTAATACATGAAATGACTCGAAGTTTAGAAGAAAACTTGTTTGAGTCAACAGATTATAAAATTTAAACATTTTTACAAGTATTATTTCCATGACTGGAGACATCTTTACTTATTATATAATAACAAATATACAATTGAAATATATACAATTAAAAAATTAATAAAATTCATTTACACAATGGCTTTTTACAAGACATAACAGCTTTTAAAATGTCATAAATAGAAAAAAAAAAAAAGAAAAAAAAGTACATACATCAGACAAATAGTTATTTGTTATAATTATTTACTAAAACTTCTTTTAATATTTTCTGTAACATTTCAATATTTTGATAATGCAGCATTTCATGAGGCAGTTTGTTAAAGATCGTTGGTATGTACCATTTTTTATTTCTTTTTCCGTACGTATTTATCCATAATGGTACCTCAAATCTTTGTGTCTTAGTTCTAAGTTTTGCTTTTTTTTCAATACTATAACTTTTATGAGTATTTATGTAGTAATTTTTTTTAATTACCACATAGTCGCGCAATTGTAAAACTTTAAGTATAACATTTTCCCTGTATATTTCACTGGTATGTTTATTTTTGCTTTCAAATAGAACTTTTACAATTTTATTTTGTATCTTTTGCAATCTCTCTATCATGAAGTCTGCTGCAAACCCATAAATTTCTAGACTGTATCTTAACTGGCTTTCAATCCATGCTGCATATATAATTTTTTTATTTTTTGGACTGAGAATATCTTTGATTTGGTATAGTTTTGGCAATATTTGTCGTAGTTTTCTGATAGTATTTGTTATATGAGTTTTAAAATTCCAGTGTTCGTCAATATTGATTCCTAGGTATTTTGCAGATTGCTTGATTTCTAATTTTTTGCAATTATTATGACAAACTCCTTCCTCAATGTTATCTTTTAAAATTTCACAGTTTTCGTGATGTTTAACAATGTGGTTTAGTTGTTGTATCTTCATTTTTGGTACAGTTATATTTAATTGCACAGTTTTTTCTTTGCTTATAAATAATTCATTTTCTATAAACCAACAATTTAATAAATTAAAATCATACTGCAGGTTTTTTATCATATCCTTATAATATCGATTTATTGAAATTAGAATTGTATCATCAGCAAATAGATATATGTTTGTTCTCTGTATGACATTTTCTATATCATTTGTATAAATAAGGAAAAGTAAAGGTCCTAACACTGATCCTTGTGGGATTCCACATTTAACTTTATTCATCTTACTATATTCGTCATTTATTTTAACTGTGGCTTTTCTATCCTGTAAATAACTTTTGATGATGTTATAAATTTTACCTCTTAAACCTACAGATTCACATTTTTGTAGTAATATTTTTGGGTCAAAGGTATCGAATGCTTTTTGTAGGTCTATTAATACTGCGCCTATAAACTTCCCCTCATTGAGTGCTTTTGTAATTAATTCATTTATATCAACCAATAATTTTGTAGTTCCTATTTTTTTTGTATATCCATATTGTAATTTTGTAAAAGTTTTGTTTTTTTGCAAGAATACTCTTATTTTGTTTGCAAAAAATTTTTTTCAATTATTTTGTCTATTGTAGATAATAGTGATATGGGTCTATAATTATTTTTATCCGTTTTGTCTCCTTTTTTAAATATTGGTCTTAAGACTTGTGTTTTCAACATTTCTGGCCATACTTCTTCATCAATCATTTTATTTATCAGTTTACATATTGCAATTGCTATGTTTTCTTTCGCTTTCTTAATATGGTCAGTTTTTATACTTATTATTAATAATATTATTATTAAAATAATATTATTATTATTATTAGTAATAATAATAATAATAATAATAAATCGTTTGTTACAAAATGTGCAACAGGACTGGAAAGGGCACAGATGCCACTAGCATCCAGCATAAATTTATAAAGAAAAAAAAAACAAGAATTTATATAAATAGGGCCAGGAATGGAAGGAAGGAAGGAAGGAAAGGGGCATGACTGTCTTACTACCATGGTTAGAGACCTGCCTGGAACCATAAGATCCCCGATGGTATCACCAGTCATGTAGGCAAGGACAAACAGGAAAGGCAGGTACACTACATGCAAAAAAAAAAACAGTAAAAATTTTGTCACAAGACCAGCGTCAATATAATAAATCCCTATGCCTTTCACCATGTCTTTTTGCCGTAGGCTCCTTAAGAGCTGCCCTTTCTGTATTTAGGCTGGCAGTCAGAGATTCTTCAGGATCCTTGCCAGACCTGTTGCTCCAGCAACAAATTGTTTTATTATTATTATTAAAAAGGAAAAGATTTAGTCAAATGTCGTTAAAAGTACAAAAATGTACTAAAATTAAAATCTAAACAAAAACTTCGAAAGATCACACTTAACGAAGGTTACATTTAAAAGATGTTAAGTTGGAAGCGCAAGCAGCCTCATTAGAGAGACTGTTCCAAGGTTTAACCACACGGTTTGCAAAGAAAAATTTCCGACAATTGGTGTTAATTTTATTTACCGTCAGCTTTAAAGAGTGGCCTCGGGTTCTACTGTCAGAGCGAATTAAAAAAAAAGTAGAAAAATCGAAGTCCACAAGGCCATGGAGAAGAGAAAAAGTAAGATATAGGTCAGCGTTTAGCCGACGCAATTCAAGTGGCTCACGATTTAAAATACGAAGCCTCTCATCATATGATTTGTTGCGGAGACCAATAAGATATTTCGTAAAGTGTCTTTGAACTGATTCAATGGCATCAATATCACCGAGGTGGTGTGGGGACCAAACAGGGGATGCATACTCGAGCAATGGCCTGACAAAGACTTTGAATGCCCAGATGAAGGTGTTCGTGTCTCCAGAAGTGAAAACATTTCTTAAAATAGCAGCTCTTTGACGAGCAATCCGGTCAATGTGCCTACAGTGAGATCCAGATTTAAGATCACTCGACAACCAGATTCTTAAGTCTTTAACAAGCCTAGTTTTAAGTAAACTGTGTCCAGGAAAAAGGAAATAGTCGTAGCATTCATTCGAGCGACCAATATGGAAAATACTACATTTACTAGGAGCGATTGGGAGCTGCAAAGTGTCTGCCCAAGAGACCAGCTCGCTGTCAGCTCTCCCAAGTTTGGCCCAACTTGAAAAGTCGATGACGGCATTCGAGGCCTTCACATCATCAGCAAACTTATGAAAGTTTACTGAAACACTGGATGTAGTCAGATCATTAAGGAAAAAGACAAACAGGAGTGGCCCCAAAACAGATCCCTGAGGAACACCGCTTATGACAGAAAACATTGTAGATGCACTAAAGCCAACAACCTCAGACTGGCTACGATGGCAGATGATGGCAGATGAAGTCAGAAATCCATGTGAGAAGTTGACCTTAAACCCATAATGGTCCAGTTTAGCAACAAGCTTAATGTGCACCACAGACTCAAAAGCTTTAGCAAAATCAATATAAATTACATCAACAGGGATGCTATCATCCATGCAGCTTGTCCACCATTCGAGGACCGAAAGCAGTTGCAGGGTAGTAGATTTTCGTGGTACAAAACCAAACTGGTCATCAGCCAAAATATTATTTTCATGAATAAAGGAAAACATCACATTGCGCACAATACGTTCCATAACCTTACACGGAATACAGGTTAAAGCAATAGGCCTGTAATTACAGGGAGTGTAAGGTTATTCAAGAGGTTAATTTGGCTTTCCAACAATCATGGAACTCCCCATGAAAGGGCCCCCAATGCCCCTGCCCCATGTGCCCCCCTGAGACTTGGCCAACAAATTATTGCAAATCAGACTAAAGGTATTAAATTTTGTACACAACTCATTCTTAGTGGTATAAATCGAACCAGCAATGGAATGCCCATGAAATACCGTCCAAGGCCCCCCACACCCCCTGCGTCCCCTCCCTGAGGCTTGACCAACAAATTCTTGCAAATCGCTCTAAAAGCTAGAAATTTGGTATGCAGGTTATTCTTAGTAGTACAAATGGACCCAGTCACAGAACTTGCCACGAAAGGCTCCCAAGGACCGCCAAAGCCCCCCCCCCCCCATGTATCCCCTGAGGCTTGACCAACAAATTGTTGCAAATTGAGCTAAAAGCATTAAATTTCGTATACAAGTCAGTATTAGCAGTACAAAACGAACCAGCCATGGTACCCCCTTGAAATGCCTTTCCCCCAAGGCTCCAGAGTCCCCCTCTGCTCCTCTCCGATGCATGACCAACAAATTCTTAAACATCAACCTAAAAGAATGAAATTTTGTGTACAAGTCATTCTAGGCAGCATCAATCGAACCAGCCTTGCAACCACCTAAAGGCTGAATAATTCAATCTGGTCCGCCTGTAAGGCCCAAAGCCCGTTTCCTAGTTGTGTCGAAATCGTGCGTGTACTGTGCTGTGAAGATTATTCCCGAATTTCAAAGTAAGCGACAAGACATTTTTAGGATACTAACTGTGTTTGTTCAAGGTTTAGTTTTGCATAGCAGTAACGATCTCAAGGTGCAGATTTGTAACTGGCTCAAAATTTAAAATTCGGTCAAATGGTTGTTGGTACATTGGTATTCCATGTGTAAGACGTTGGGTGGTAGCTATATTGGCACAATCTTTATTGTTGAATGTCTAAACTTGGTGGACGTTTTTGATTTTGGGGTTGTCTGTATTAACCCTTCGTTGCATGAATTAATTTCTGATACTATTTTTAAGGACCATTTGATAGTTGGGTCAGTTGTTGGATTCGAACCAGCATTGTCTTGGTTTGGAGACGTGGACACTGACCACTGGGCTGTTGCTGCTCGCTTTCCTCGGGGTCCCCAGGGCGGGCCCCCTCAACAAGGCTTGCAGTGTGAGTTGGGACTTGGTTTTTTCACGTTCAGTCTACTGTTGCCTACAGGCACTTGTATGAAAATTAAGAGTTAAGTATGGATAAAACTTGACGTCAGAGGGACCGAACAGAAATAATTTCTGACCTTCAGATTATAAACCGACTGCTCTAGTCGCTCGAGCCCAAATGGCCTTGCTCTGCTCCATCTCCAGTTTACAAGAAAAGGGACAGTTACATAAATCGATTGTGTTGTCATCAATGTAATTGCATAGAAAAAAATCACTAGTGATGTGCACTGTTCAGAAGAGAAAGTAAAATGGGTTTAAAGGATGTGTTTAAATTCTGCTGTTTTCTTTTCTATAGGAAAGAAAGTTGGCGATGTGGCCGTACTGCAACGGGATCAGCGCCACGTTTACTACCTCATTACTAAAGAAGTAGCCTGGCACAAGCCAACACTCAGTAGCTTGATGCAGTGTTTGCAGGCTATGAAGACACATGCCCTACAACATAATGTGAAAGCTATATCCATGCCTCGGATTGGCTGTGGGTTAGATGGACTTGAATGGGAAGAGGTCATGAAGATGATAAAGGATGTTTTTGGGGGCTCGGGAATCAATATTACTATCTACTCATTGTAACCTTTTACGACCCATTGTTCTTTTGTACTGCTGTTAATAAAGTATTCTGATTTTTGTAGTATGTTTTGGCTTTAGTGTGTATTGAACAGAAAGTGTGGATTAAGACCAAATAAGCCTTGCAGTTGTTCATTCAAGCTCTTGGCGTAACAACCGATTGTGTCTACCTACAGAACTTTAAAAAGTGCCCATCATTTTAGGGTGCTAAAACTGACTTCATGGAATTTTAAATCTCCTCTCCCCCACATATGATTACTGTTACAAACCTATAGCGTTGCTTTATTGGTACTAAACTAAAACTACCCGATTGAAAAATAAGATATATGAACAGTATGCTTCAATTTTGTAAGACGGGGTTATCCAAAATAAAATACACAACCTGAAATTTTTCCAAATTCAAAATTTTCATGAAGTTAAAAAAAAAACAGTCCAAATTCAGAGGCCACGTTTCTGAATCCAAATATCAGTTGTGTTTCTGAAAAAAAAAATGGTTCAACTTTCGTTCGGTGTAGCCAAGACTTGTGGCTATTTAGTAAAATTAAGTATGGCTACATGGAACGAAAGTCGCTCCATAACATATGGATAGAATTATTAATAAATTTTTCACTTTTACGGAATTGGATTTTGAATGCAGAAAAGTGGTTGGTCCTACTTTTTTTTTTTTTTTTTAACTTGAAGAAAATGTTGGAACTTTTTTTCTTTAGGTCCAAAAAATTTAAGATAGTGCAATTTTTGTGTATCGAAAGATTGGCAACTGCTGTTTACAGTGGCTTATTGTCAACATCACGAAGAATTACGAAGAATCAAGAAGAATAACACAATACCACCTTAAGGAAATTTCACCCGTGTAGCTTGAACCACCAAAAGTTCCCTCATAAAATTTTTGGTGAAAACTGGAGGCCGTTCACCTTCATCAGAATGCAACGACGCACAAATTTAAACACGAAAGCTGGTGAAATTACCTGAAGGTAGGATGCGTTATTCTTCTTGATTCTTTTGTGTATCGTCATGTACATGTTTATGTATTACATAATCAGGTTTCCTCTCGAAATAGTTTACTTGTTGTGTAATTGCACATATTTGCAGACCACACAAGGCTTTAAGAAGTAGAGTAAATAACTGACTAAAAGTAGGGCGTAAAAATAAGCCAGAACTTGCATGCTGATAGGAAAGTGATCTAACGGAATTACAACAGTGCTCAGCTGCAAAATGCATCTTTCCATTTTTTTTGTACCACGACCAGTCACATTCTTTATATGCGTACTTTCTGGGACTCCGGGGTGTTCAACCTAATTTAACCGGAAATGATGTTTATGACGTCACTCACACCACGGGACAAAAAGGGCTGTTCACCACGACTCAACTTCCTAAAATGCATTGCGAATCATCTTATCTAGTGTCTTCATGTTTGCATTTTGCAACGTAACAATAACACTACCAACAATTAGTCCTGGGGCCAGCTATACTTGTGTATGCAGTTTTGCGTATGCAGACTTTGTTTGCATACACGAATTGCTTATGGAAGAGTTGTAAAAAAAAAAAAAGTTGGGTGATCATGCTCCATCCCCCACGTTTTCGATTGGGAGGAGGGGGGGGGGGGTACTGGCACTACACCGTTAATCTAAAAATACGATATCTCGCTTTCTATGAATCCAATTTGGTTCAATTTTTTTATTTATTTAAAAAGCAATTGACAAAGGAATTTATAATTTCCCATGACATGACAATCCTGGCAGCGGATTTGCCGATAAACGGAAAATTAAATAAGACATCTTGCATATAAAACAACATTTTAGCTGCAAATGCTTGCATTTATTGGCTAAATGGAAGGCAGATATCCTGTATTTGTAGTATATCCCTTTATGCGTCTTGCAATTGCTAATCACGCACAATTGGTCTTTATTATTAAGAATACAATTCAGAGTCGGTATGTCGTGTTTGGGTTTCCGTAGCATTAATTATTTTGCTTCCAAGTTCTTATTGCTTGCAATTTGTTGCGTAATTGTTTGTAGCAATTACATTTGCAGCACTCATCATTATTTACGTGATAATAAAATATTTCATCTCGTGCCAGACGTTCTGTAACAATATCATTTCGAATGGCAGCAGCTGCGTTGAATTTCTCTTCCATTTAATGTGGTCAGTATTAAATTGACTTTAACATTGCAAATAGTACACGTGTTCAAGTGTTGGGTGGTCGTGCCACTGTCAACTATATCTATTTTAAATCTATTAAGGGTAATGATATGATCCATTTTCTTTTAACAGCCTAAAATTCAATCATATAGTAGCTCTCGTTATCCTTCAGCATTCAAACAAAAATTGTTGTGGAATGTTACTAGTTTGACTAAACACGAGCACTAGTTTGCGAGTTTATATCACGGGCATTTGCATTGTTTTGCCCAAGCGTGATATTAAAAACAAATGATCAGCATTTAACTGCACTGAGTGACGAGCGGCAGGAATTGCAACTACCAGTTCAGTTGACATGTCTCCTTCAGTTTACGAAATATCGGCTCCTATTGGTCCAATATGGTTCATTTCGTTTGAATTAAAGAATTGAACGACGAATAAATTACATGCCAACCATTTAGCTGATAAATGCAAGCACTTATAGCTAAAATGCTGTTATATTGTTTTTGGTACGGGATGTCTAATTTAATTTTCCGTTTATCGGCAAAACCGCTGCCGGGATTGTCATACGTCATAGGAAATTATAAATCCTCTGTCAATTACTTTTAAAAGGACATAAGCGCCATTTTTCTCGATCCTCCACATCAAGTATGGCCCCAAACGTCTTTTTCCTTACTGTTAGTCAATCCCTTGGTAAAAATCTGCTTTAAAAAGTGTCATCTAGGAAAATTTCTGTTGAATAACTTAACTTTATTTACTGCGTCCCACAGTATATCATGCATTGCGCGCTTACAATAATCATGACGTTTCATCTCTGTGTGTGCATGTACTAATTTGCTAATAATTACCATGAGATCAAAAATCTAAAAGCGTAATGCGTTATACATTAAAATTAATTATTCCAATAGATCGCCGAAGCAAAATTATAAGACACTAGCCTAGAAAATTATAAATTGTGATATTAAAATACGAGAATCATTCCGGTTTGTGACGACACGATTAATGCGTTCGTGCTGGTTCGTCTATTAGACCATGGCCAGTAAACTATCTGGCCCGATCTACAACGAATTAGAGGGGGTAGACAAAATGGCCGCCACGACTGTCCTATTTCTTGAGGTCTGTTTGGGAATTGGCAAATCGCATTGGTGAATTTTTGTACGGAGAGTCGCGACATCTATTGGCATCTAGTAGCGGTTTTCAAAATATAATTTTAATTTTACGTAAATTTGCGGTTAAAAATTGTATTATGTATTAAAGTACTTTTAAAGAGGTTTTAAGTTTTCGCTCAGCCACAGTTAAGCCACAGCTTATTTCTCCGCGCTTGGAAAAAAATAAAGCGACACGTTCGTATATCCAGAAAGTGTTGCAAGGAAACGGACGTTGGCATTTTTGTATGGATGATGTCGCCCTTGGTTGACAGAAGAGGCAACATAACGAATCACCGCTTAAGTGGCGTTTTCGGCAGCCATATTGCCCAACCCAGCCGCGTGTGCTATTTTTCATCCCAAGATCCGGCCAGTACTGTAGAGAGCCCTGATTAGGCACAATGCCAAATGAGACAGTAGCTTCGTTCTTCACTGCGAAGAACGGAGCTACTATCTCAGATGACCTTGGTGTTGTATGTGCGCGGAAGGCGATCAGAGCGAGCTGTTATAAGGCAGGTGAAAGGTTATAAGGCAGGCCGGGTGTCCCTTTAAATTAAAAAAAATTGAACAAAATTGGACCAATATTAGCCGAGATATCGTATTGTTAGATTAAAGGCATAGTGGTAATCTACCCCCCCCCTCAAAAAAAATCGAAAACTTGCGGGGTGGGGCGTAATCACCCAACTTTTTTTAACCCACGTTCCATATGCAACTTGTGTATGCAAACAAATTCTGCGTGCGCAAAAATGCATACACGAGTATGGCTGACCCCAGGACTAAGATGCCGAGTCCGAGAGCAGCAACAGCAAGTACAAGAAGCTTATTACTACTGTTTGCAACAATGGCTTCTGGATGCAATAATATATATTCCTCTGCATCGCGCGGTGGTACAATTGCCGTACCATTATTGCAGACAGTGGTAATGACCATTACTTATAGCAATAGCCATACTTTTGCAGTAGTGGGCCGCGAAGGCAGCAAACCTCGACCTAAGGCCACAGACGGTACGCTGCCCACTTTGATGTAATAACTATCCGATGCCCATTGTTGCAGAACTATGGCTGTAGGAATGATACGAAGAAGAGCCCATCGGACTCTAGGGAGTGTCCATGATGATATTACCGCATGTTCCAGCTCTTGTTCTGGGTCGCGATCCCATGCGGTCAAATGTAGAACGAATGATCGTAACGATTCTCTGGGATAACCCACGTTAAATATGCGCTGTATAGGTTAAAACCTAATAGATAGGTGCGAAAATTAACATTAGTGCTACTAGTAGTCCGGACACGTGGCAACTCTGCGTGCAACAGTGTTCCACGGCCATTAAGCTGGGATGGAGATGGCTTCTTTAAGTAGGGGCCGACTGGGGTAGAAATCGCATATCTTGTCTCCTGACTCACCTTCAGTTCATGCGTGTAATTTAAAGTTTAAGCTCTTTAATGTTGCTATGAGAATTCTGGCAATATCAAATCAACTTGCCTGGAGCTTGCAACGACGGTTTCTACAGCTTCCTCCTACTCCGTAAGCTACGGGCTTAGTGGGCCTCCTTACCTGGATGCTATGGCGCCATACTATGTATTCTGTATACTCTATATCTTTATTAATGTATTCCGGTAATGCTATATACTTTGATGTATGGGCCAGTCCCTGGAGATCAGTGGTCAGGATGGATCTGGCCTTGGCTGCCCCTAGGGGTAGCTGCTAGCAGAGATTGCTCATGGAATACCAGGATATAGTACGGGAAGTACCTTGCACCACCAGTGGCAGGTACTGGCTGCAGCTCTAGGTACTTAAGGCCTTGCAGCCCCTTGCAGCCTCACTCTGGGAGCTAGTCCCTAACCAGCTAAGAACTCTTCCTGAAGTGTGCCACTCTGCTAGTAGCTCTGATCAGAGCATCCTTGAACCATTAGACAACATCTCCTGTGGACAGACCGCATGGCCCTGGAATAAACCATGAATTAACCATCCTTCTGACGTTCTTCCTTGTGCCGGGCATAGCGGGGTTGCACAAGTGGTGCATTGGCCGTCCATTTTTCATCTAGGAAAAGACCCATTTCCACCAAGAAGCCTTTTTGGAATGCCAGTAGCCATCTTGGGTGTTCCATTTTCACCTGGGACCCCAGCCTTAGGCTTATGTCTTCTGGTGAGTTCGGACGTGTGGCTGGAGTCGGAGCCCAATGCACGGCTGGCCCGTCTTCGGGGCGAACCTGGCCGGGCTCGAAGTGGTCTTGAAAGAAATTATAGCCATGATGAAGCATTGGGACCAACTTCTTCAGATACTGAGTAGCTCCAGGCCGACGCTCCTTGTTGGTATTGAGAGAAATTTCGTTTGCCAAATCAATTAAAGCAGCGTGGAATTTCTCCAGGTTGATCAGGTGGAGGTCGGCGACTGCCATCTTCGAACTTTTAGGTCGAGAGTGACTTGCGTGCAGATAGCACGTGTTCCTTAGTCATCAGTGGATACTGATTGTTGAATATTCAATTGTTAGGTCTTAGCACTTCAAAGCCTAATTTCAAGTTCAGCTTAGCCCAGTGGCGTGTACAGACTAGGGTGGGCCCCTGGCACAGTACTACAGGTGGGCCTCTGTGTTGAATGACATTGACTATAGTGCGGGCTACAGGGGGTGAGAAGCAGAGAAATATTTTGAATATCCACATTAAAATTACAAGAAGTTGGGAAGGAAGGCAGAAGCGTAGCTACAAAATAATTTTTTTTTAATTAAAAAAAATGAGTTGGTAGAAAAAATGATGTCGGTATGTTTTTTAACACTCTAACTGGTGGGCACAAGTGAGTAGTTCTTAACACATTCAAAATAAAAAATTGAAAAATCACATACCCTTAATTCCTTCCCAACACCACACCAGCAAATATATAGTGTTTACTACAATGTAGAATTCTTATTTTGTAGTCGTGTATGGTCCTACCTACATAAATCTCGGAGCAGGAGGTTGACCAAATTCTTGGACTAAGCTATCGATGAGATGACTTTTATCCAACGTCATGCCGCAATGAGTTTTTTCTACAGATGGTGCAAGGACAAAATGTTGGGCCCCTCCTCAACAAGTGAACAAATTTAGGGGCAAAGTTAGGGGCAGAGTTCCTGCCTCCTGGACCCGAGTGACTTGAACCCTTTGCACCACCCCTAATTGCGGCACTGTCCAACGTATATGGACAAGGTCTTGTTTAAGTAAAATAATTAACAAATCTTGCAAACGACCAAGGAGGACATTGAAGCACGAAGACGTGTTTTTAACAACTGTGCTACAAGAACATGAAAACACCAACAGGCAGCAAACTACCTTTATAGCCATTGTGAGATGTAGAAACAGAGTTTCAAGATGACTGGCAACTCACTGTTCTAGTATTTAATTTTGATTTCGTTGCGTAGAGCTGTGCGCCGCCCCGCCATCCACACGCGATAAGTTTATGAGTACCACCGTAACGCTGAAAAGAAATATGCATTTGATGGGTGGGCCGGGGTCCCCAACGCAGATGGGCCCCTGGCACCTGCCAGTCTGACTCTGTGGTGTACACGCCACTGGCTTAGCCAATTGTTACCGATATTTGTCAGCTGATTTTGACGATTAAGATTTTGAAGTAAAAATCTTTCTTAGCTGATTTTAATGGTAACCGATGATTAGTGGTTACGAGTTTCAAGTGAATTTTCGTGCATCATGCACTTAGTTTTTTTTCCTCTCTTGACTGTTTATGCACTGATTGATTGTGATTGTATTTTGAATGTTGAAAAATCGTTTTTGCTTCTGCATAATTTTCGTGAAAATGTTCAAGTAATTAAGTTTGCGTAGGGTTTTTTACGGGAATAATGTCTGAATTTTGACACTCAAAGATTTCCCAGACCTTACAGAAAACGTTACTAATGCGCATAGGTAAATGTCACCCTGCTGGAACAGTCAAACGATTAAATTATTAGCAGATAAAAAGCTTAACGTCCCAATAGCATACTTATTTTAACTTGTTGTTAGTGCGCACCTTCTTGGTATTATTTTGTAATAACTTCTGAGAACCTTGATTATTGTATATATAAATAGCTTAGCTTAATGAATAATTTTCACTTACCTTGACGAAGCGAGGGTGCTTCTTTTCGGGGGCGGGACCTCTGCAACGGCGGTTTCCACTGCATCCTCCTACTCCTTAAGCTAGGGCCTTAGTGGGCCTCCTTACCTTGATGCTATGGCTCCATGCTATGTATTCTGTATACTCTATCTCTTTATTTATGTATTTCAGTAATGCTATGTACTTTGATGTTTGGTCCAGTCCCTAGATATCAGTGGTCAGGATGGCTCTGGCCTTGCCTGCCCCTAAGGGTAGCTGCTAGCAGAGATGGCTCATGGGACACCAGGATATAGTACAGGAAGTACCTTGCACCACCAGTGGCAGGTACTGGCTGCAGCTCTAGGTACTTAAGGCCTTGCAGCCCCCTTCAGCCGCACTCTGGGAGCTAGTCCCTAACCAGCTAAGAACTCTTCCTGAAGCGTGCCACTCTGCTAGTAGCCCTGATCAGAGCATCCTTGAACCATTGGACAACATCTCCTGAGGACAGACCGCATGGCCCTGGAATAAACCCTGAATTTACCATCCTTCTGGCGTTCTTCCTTGTACCGGGGGGGGGGGGGGGGGTGCGAGCTGGGAAATGGAATATGAAGCGATAGTTACAGCATGGACACTCCCACATCACGCATTTATTAGCTCCTGGTGTATCTACTACGTTAGCCTTTTGGCTCTTTTTATTGTTTGAAACCATTGTGATGCCTATTGTGTGATGTTTGCAACATGGAAGAGAGCCCGGAACACTTCCTATTGGTCTGTACTAAGTATGCCCTGCAGCGTCAGAGAATTGCTGCCTGGATCTCAGTGCTCCCAACTGTTGGGGATTTGCTTTCCCTTACTACGGGGAGAGCGCCTCTTTTGAAAATACGTGCTATTGCTTTTATTGAAAATAGTGCTATTATTTATTATAGGAGAGGCATAAGGGATTGCTTTGGGTTGGTTGCCGTCTTGTATGGAAGGTGTAGGAGGTGTGCTGTTTGCGGATTTTTGTGAATCTAAGATTCTGGATTCTACTATTGCGAGTGCATTTCTGACACATTCCCGATGCATTCCTGCATTCCTATGTTCCAAAGTGGTGTTGCTGTTTCGAGTTGTCCTCATGGAACTTTCCCTGAGTGGGGAAGTGTAAGGGTGGGGTGATGCGGTGTGGAGTTGGGGTAGTACTGTGCTATTTGAATGGGAAACTGGAAGGTGTGAGAAGTGAGATATGCCTGTCAGAAGTGCTAAAGTGAGTTGTTTAGTTAGAGTATTGTTGTATTAGAGGACTAGAGGTTTTGTTGAATTCATTTTGTATTTAGCTGTATTATAGGGTGCATGGCTTTGGGCCACAACCCTCAATAAACAAGTTCGATAAATCAGCTGACTTGTAACAATGCTTTTTCTCATAACACTGCTTTCAAACAAAAGGGTTTAAAGGGTTTAACGAGCGTTAACCACTCCTGGTCATCTGCCCGAAGCCCTAAGGCCCTATGTCTGCAACAGCTAGATTCCCAGGTGGTCACCCACCCAAGTATCAATCCAGCCCAATGCTGCTTAACTTCGGGGATCTGACGAGAACCGGTGTTTCCAGCACTGCAAGGCCGCAGACATGCTTTCAAACATTGCTTCTTGTAACAATGCTTTTTCATATAACACTGCTTTCAAACATTGCTTCTGCTAAGCTGTTTTAGGCAACGTTTAAACAATGCATCCGATAAGTTGATTTTCGTTAACTCGTAGCTATGCTTTGATGAGTTAATGTGAAACAAAACCCACAAGGGTGAAAGAACCTGCAAAGTTTCAGGCAATCAAAGTAGTGATATCAGAACAAAAATGGGTGCCACCAAGTTGCTACATTAGTTGCCAAGCTAATTCCACCCACTATTGGATCAACGGTTAAACAACCTGTAGCAATGGTCAAGTTTTTTATATGAAGTCTGAAGTAACAGTCGGTGGAATTAGCTTGGTAATGGCGTCTGACTACGTCATCGCTGTCTGGAAGATTCTGCATCCGCAGGATCAGTGAGTGACTCCTGTGTACGTGTTTGGGCCGGGTACGGTAGTTTTGCATGCCAAGGCAATGGCTGATGCCTTTAACAGTCGTATTGCCGATATTTACAGCCTGCTGGGGGTAATCCTCCACCGCACTGTCTTGTTGATCTAATTCGGTGGTGGTGGATTTTCCTTTTCATGTATCTGAGCCTGTGTCTGCTCTAGCTAAGTGTAAGTTTCAAAGTGCGTCTGGGATTAACAGGACTTCTTATCAGTTTCTTTACTCTCTGAGCAGTGTTGCACTCAGTGAGCTGCTTGCCTTTATTCAAAGCCTACTTGAAGGCGGACAGGTTCTGCCTTCTTGGCTTTTCTTTGTACTCGTTCCTGTATGTAAGCACGGCAAGCCTCGGGTCAGATCCTGTGAATTACAGTCCTACTGCCTTGTTATGTGTGTGCAAAGTGTATGAGAGGATGCTTGTTAGGTATCTAAGTTGGCACTTAGAGCACTCTCTCTGATTCTCTGCATGCAGTTTGGGTAGAGAGTAGACAGGAGTGCACAGGACGCTATTCTGTTCTGTACAGCATCCATGAAGCGTGGATTCGTGGTAATGTTGCAGGTGTTTTTTTTTTAGACATTCGAGCTGTCTGCTATGTCTGCTATGGTATGGGGAAGGATGGGGTGGGGACAAGGCTCCAAATGCGCCCATGTCTTACTTAAATCTGTGCCATTATGAAGTACTTAATATGACACAGTTTTAAGTAAGTCTTGTGCCTATTATGGGCCCCCTCCTGCCAAATTAAATATTTGACTTTTCATTTTTAACTTCATTACTTTCGTTTAGTTTACATTTAATATGGAGTCTCTGCAAACAACTGATTTAAAAGTGCCTGCTGTGCATGTAGATCAGCCAAGATTGACTTAGTTACAGGGAATGATACACTGTTTCAGAGGTAACAAAGGTTTCCTTACTCTCCCTCTCCCCTCAATAATTGTGTAACCACTTCCTGCATCGACTGAAGCATGCTTGGATGACTAGTGCATGTTCCATATCTACATCATTAAGATCGTGTGATGTGTGTGTGTTTGTGTTTGTACCTCTACTCATCTGGAACCAATAAAGCACCTACAAAGATGGGAGTGACCAAACGAAAGATAATTAAATTGCGCTCAGTGTGGCCTATTTTCATCTCTGTAACTTGATATTATGACCCTCAAATACGCGAAAGAACCTGAAAAAATAACGTCAAAGTTTTTGAACCCTCTTGATGTTTGTGTATAACGTCATAGATTGTTCATGCAAACCTCCTCGAGCGAAGTGAAATGATCTGGAAAAGGAGGCACGTAAAAAATAGCCTAAAAGGACGACGTATTTTGCAACGTACCACATATCCATCTTAAAATTGGTTTTGTATTTACTGACTTGATGCAAGGAAAATCAAAACAATAGATTTGGTCTTAAAACGGTGTCAAACATTCATGTTTCTGAAGCACGGAGATGCATGGATTGTTCGAGCAAAGTGAACGATTTCCACGTAAACTAAACCTTTTCAATGTGTGTTTCGCTATGCTCTATCAATCTTTCATCTCTCACCTTCGTAGGGAATTACTTCTGGAGGAGAAGACGTACAAACGTGCAAACAAACAGATCGTATGTTTGGAATGATGTAGGTGAAATGTAGATATGCTGAGGAATGTGACGAACGAACTGTGAGCAACATTTGCAATTAGTTTGCGTGGAAATAATCAGTACATCGAAATAATCAGTATATAGAAATTACATGAATCATGGATCGTCTTGAAGCTATTAGTTACGCACTGAGATGATCTGAAGAAGGAGGCATGCAAAAAATAACCTAAACGGACGTCGTATTTTGCAACGTAACACAGAGATATTAAAATTAGTTTTGTATCAACTGACTTGATGCATGGAAACCTGGTTTTAAAAGGATGCCAAACATTCGTGTTTCTGAAGCACGGTGGTGCGTGGATTGAGCTAGCAGAGCAAGCGATATCCACGTAGTAAACTTTTTCAATGTGTGTCTCGCTCTGCTCTCTCTCAATCTTTCATCTCTCACCTTCATAGAGGGTTACTTCTGAAGGAGAAGACGCACAAATGTGCAAACAAACAACCTCTCACCACAGCCTGTCACCATCTGCCCCTCATGTCTGCCATCGCCGGGGGGGCCTCGACTTCCCTTCTGTGTTTGGAAGATTCACGTCAGGACTTTGATGTACCCTACACCAATCTATCACCGCTCCGCCCTCCAGAGTTCCTCTCCTTATCCCCTCGCTCTCCTTCACTCCTTGTCCGATCAAGACCAGTGTGAATTCCGGGGATTGAAAAACTGATACCTCGATACGTCTCGACACTCCGCTCGTCCTCACAACAACCTTCCTCATCAACGTGATCCTCATGCACCGATGTAATTTCTCCACCTTGTACCTGTTCATCTTACCACCCTGCATTTGTTCTAGGTCCAAGCCGCAACCTTTTATTAAAAAAAAAACAATGAAAACAACCACCAACCAGTAAGCTGTTCAACTGACTGACTGCATCAAACGTGCCAAGGCTGACGCTCTGCTCCGGCTTTGTCCACACCGATCCGGCTGGCATTGTTCCGTCCACGATCTTACCTCCATCGAGCCTCAATATATACTTGTCGTTCCTTCTACCCTCCGATTTACACTTTGTCAACCTTACCTTTGCAACCTTGCGATACCTTCTCGATCCCTATGACAAGGATTATGCTTGACAAGGATTATGCTTCAACATTGTCTCCTCATCCTCCAGCCTTCACCAGCACCGGCTACATAATTTCTCGTAAGGTAAGTATTGTCCTTCAGGTCATCAGGCTCTGACGCTCCGCTCCCTCTCCATCTTTTCACGTTTCTGCTTCCTCTGTGACCAGTACAGCTCTCAACTTCCCCTCTCCTCACCTTGTTTCCCTTGCTTTCTACCATCCACCGTCAAGGTGGCGGAACGTTAGGATCGGGAGGGGGGGGGGGGGGGGGCGGGGCGTTTCCTTTCTTCCCCAAAAAGAGGCTCATACGCCGCAGCATTTTCACCTGCACTAACATACTACACTCGGCTTCTTCATCCTTCAACCAAACTAAAATTACAGATTTCTAGGCATCTTCAAGACTTCTCTTGTCACGAACAACTGTTCGGTCCTCTTCAGAGCTCCAACCCTCCACCGACACCTTCGATCTACCGGTCCTCCATCCGCCCTATACGATCCATTTCCGGTAGATCTTTCCTTGAGTAGACATTGTTTCACCACACCGCCACTAGAGGTGTCCTCCCGCTTCTTCCTCGCTGTTATTTTCCGCGCTTGTGCGTTCCATTGTGCTTTTGACAGTTCTCGTCATATGCAACACTACGTCTTCAGAAGATTCTGTGCCCACCAAGCTTCTCCTGAACGTTCCGGCACCCAAACCTTGTGGGTGTATTGGTTTCAAAGGCAAGACTACAAAGTTTGATCCTCACCCATGCTGCCAATACCACCGGGAATGTAATGGAGTCTCTAAACGCTGTCCTATATGCATCGACAACTATCCCCGCAAATGGCTTATAATTTGGAAGAAGCAGCTGCAGTCCCAGCAGCGTGCCGCTTGATGGGAACGTCGAAAAGCCGCCGAGAAATCAACTCTTGCTCCCTCCGCATCAACGACTGACAAGACAGCTACGAAACGTTAGCATCAGCCTTCTTCTCCATCTTGCACTTCCTGATCCTCCCCCTGGTTCTCCGCTCAAAAAGCAACAATGCCATGCTACTGCAAACCCTGATCCGCTTCCTGCGGTGGCTGGGCTAGCTCGATCCTCTCCATCAAAACGGCAGAAAGCCGCCAAGAAATCGACTTTGACTTTCTACGCCAACAGATGCCATGAAAGCTACAAAGCAACAGCCTCGACCTTCCTCTCCATCATCGCTTCAGACTTCCCTTGCTGGTTCTTCACCCAAATGCCACACCGCTCCGAACTCTGATCCGCTTCTTGCTGTGGCCGAACAGTCTCGACCCTCTACAACCGCTTCGCTTGTGTGACGCTGTGCCCCACCGGCTAAGGCCAAAGCACGCATCAAGGTTGGCGTGCCCCATTCGTAACATGGTCGCCCATAGACACCATCCTCCGTACTAGCTGCCTCTTCTAAGACTGTTCCCACTCCGCCTCTTTTGGATTCTCCGCTTCTTCGACAAACCAGCCACGCCAGCAGTTACTCCGCCACCCTACGTTCTTCCACCGTTTCCTTCAGCTTCCATCCTGAGAAGAACCTTGACATAAGGACTTAACCTGTCAGTTAAGAACATGGAAAACATCCATCGATTTTAATATCTGGTTTGTTTTGCTATTGCCGAAGATTTCTGTGAGGAACTATCCTCCACAGTAGAGCTCCCACAACTTTGGGAACAACCGCCGCCGTGCAGGTCATTCGCGAGGTTAACGACCACTTGCGTGTAACCAACGAAGATTTTTCAAATGAACTCGAGTGCCTCAATCGTTGTCACAGGTCCCTCTGCATCAACTATGCTCTTGTTAAAGCAAGACTTTCATGGGCCTCACCTATTCCGTCCTCTCCACCTTGGAGAGCACTATATACTATGTCTTTAACAATACGGTCTCCAGCAATCCCACTTTCTCAACCGTCCGACGAACTCTCACCATCCGTTGCTGACTTGCATCGCAACGCTCCTTCACCACGTCGATCACCATTTTTTGATCCTTCAGCTACGGATAGTGTGTCTATAACTCCCAAGTGCTCTCCGCCCAGACCTTCCCTTCCTCTCCTCGCTGATTGGACCCAAGCTGCTTCCTCTTCCTCTTCCTATTTCCAGACCCTTTCATCTTATTCCGTATGGCATTACGACGACGCCTCCTCCTCCATTCCTGTTTTTCACGGCATCGTTCCACACTCCGCCACCTCCACCCGGGAGTTGCCTTGCTCTCCGTGGCGCAGCAGGGCCAAAGGAGTTGCCCTGGGATTTCGTGTTTTTCCATAAATAACCTCTCCTCATTATCCTCGAACAGACATTTGTGTTGCTAGGAACCTACTCCGGAGCATTTCTGCTATTAGACCGAGCCTTGGACTACGTTCCTCGCTATCCTCTATGCCTGCTCCGCTATCCACGCTCCACAATCTGTGATTCCGCCTGATATTTCTTTCACTGAACAATTTGGACACAACTAATTATAAAAGTTCATGACCGTTGACCTGAAACATCCCTTTCTTCTGTGCTCCGTCCTTCTCCAGCTTCGCTTGGGACAATCCCATCACTTTCCACTATTCATGCTCCGCCCTTCAGGCCTGTCAACAACTGACACCACACAATCCGTCAAGAATCATTGACGCTTTGCATCACCTCTACCTCCGTTCACGAAACATTCTAATTGGACATCGTTCTTTGAAGTCATCTAGCTGTTCACTTCCTAAACAAGGTAGGGGTTTTCTACTCTCATTATTGCTTCACTAACTTGGACCCCTAGGTGTAAAGCTCCTTAGTTAACTCGCCTGCTACTGTTCTCCGCATTCATTAGCAAGGGCACCCCTTTATTGGGGCTATTGGGGCTCAAGCCCCCCCCCCCCCACTTACACATAGGCTGGTTGCCCTTTTTACGCAGAAAAAAATGTTGGGTAAAAAATGCTGTGAACGTTAAAATGTTAAATATAAAGCTTTACTTTCCAGCAATGCAAGGGATGGAGTGGAGACATCTCCTCAGTCCATGTGTCACGTGATTTCGTGTCGTTGATTGACCTTATTGCCGTTTTGAGTGATCATTTTGCCATTTCTGAGTTTTTGAGCCCACCCCTTTTTGTCGTTCTGTGGGCGCCCTTCTTCATTAACCACTCCTTATCCTACTCCTCCTGTCGCTGGGCTAGAGTACTGGCGTTGTCTTCACCGGGACTTGCTCCTTGGGGTCGCCGGCTTGTAAGGCAGGAGACTCGAACCTGGCCTCCTAGGTGACGAAGTTTGCTATTTAACAAAATAGGTAATGTAATTTTCCGTCGGCTATAAAAAAGCCCTAAAATACCAGAGCCTGCACCTGGTTAATTTTAGTTTTTATTGCCTAATACGAAAATATACATTACCTACATCCCGCCCAGCCTCCCCTCTATGGAACTAGGTTCTAGAGGATAGGAGAAAGATGAGGATATGCTACCGTGCTCTGTATTTATAGACGGAACCACTTCCGGACATGCGCAGTATTAGTAATTAGTAATTTGAGCCGTTCTGCCCCTAGAAGAAAGTTGTCTTCCCTGCCGGGCTCGTAATACTGTATTACGAGCCTGGCAGGGAAGACAACTTTCTTCTAGGGGCATAACGGCTCAAATGGGGGAAACTGCTATTTAACAAAATAGGTAATGTATATTTTCGTATTAGGCAATAAAAACTAAAATTAACCAGGTGGAGGACCTGGTATTTTAGCTTTTTCAGTTGATTTACCTAAAATTAGAGTGACACGAAAACAAATTATGTGGGTGCCGTAACTATGTCTGCCATCTTTGCCACGCTTTCTCTATTGTCTTCATGCTATTGAGAGTGTTTCCACGAATAAAGCCGATGCGCATCAGACTCCCGAACCACCGCTGTAAAGCACTTCGAGTTCTGTATTGCCAGATGGGAGAAAGCGCCACGACCGGGTGTTTACAAGACCTACGGATGCGACATGGAGGCGGTACGCGTCCCTCTAAAGTACTTCGAAGTGGTCATGTAAACGTAGTGATTGTGCCCTTGGACAAACATGGCAAGGGAGGGTTAAGGAAGGAGAGAAGATGAGGGAGAAGAAGAGGGATAGGAGAGGGGAAATGAGGGGACGAGAGGGGAGAAAGAAGAGGGTGGAGACGAAGAAGGGTGGAAGGAGGAGAAGAGGAGAGGGGAGTGGAGAAAAGGGGAAAGAAGGGAAAAGAGGTGGGGGAAGGGGAAGAGGAAAAAGGGGGGAAAGAAGACGGGGATAGTAAAGCGAAAGAGGAGGATGGGAAGGGGAGGGAGAAGAGAGTGGGAGGGTACAGAAGGAATGGGGTAGGGGAGAAGAAGTGTAACCTGGCTTATCAGATGAAATACACCGTGAGAGGCTAGAATCGGAAATTCAGTCCACCGTGCAGCATGCACCGGACCGGCTAGTTAGTCTATTAATACTTGGCGTTTGGTGTAAATTTAAAGTACGGTAATATTAATTCCAGTTTTCCCAGTTTTTAGTCGACATTCTTGCATGCCATAAAAACAGAACACGAATTACAAACAAAAACGTCAAGTAGCCGTAAAAAAAGTGTTATACAATTCACTGTACTTGTTAAAAAGTAAACGGAAAAACATTTTATGATTTTTAATTTAAGTAATCAATTGTACAATTCAGAATATTGCATCTGTTTTAAGTGCTGTTGTGCTTTAAGAATATTTTTAATTCGTAAAGCACAACAGCATTAAACAGATACAATTATCTGAATTGTATATTTGATTATTTAAATTCAAATTCTTATCCGTGTACATTTAACAAGTAAACTGATACTTCAATCATACAACCCTTTTTTTTTTAAGGCACACACGACGTTTTTAGATACTGTAGTGGTTTGATGTCATCACCCTCCTATGTTAAAGCTAAAATGTCCGCCGCCCATTTGCTCGCCGTCCTGTAATAGGCCTAATATGAATAAAGTCCCAAGCTGCTGAAATAGAGCTGCAGACATCATCTTCCATCAGAAAGGAACACGAATAAACTTTCCTGTTAGGTTTCAGGTACCACAGGTTGTTGCAATGTTTACCAGCCATTTGAAATCTTAACTGCTGAACTAAATCATTAAACCATGCGCAACGGTTGTTTGCTGTGACGTCACCATGAGTTAGCCAATGACGAACGAGAACAACGGCTGTTTGGCCGTCTGATTGGACTAGCCCAGTCACGTGATGTGCACGTCACAGCAAACAGCCATGGCGTGTGGTATAGACTCGTAAATAAAAATAAAACCATAGCCCAACTTTCAAAATTACAGAAAGAATAACATATGTAATAGTTATTGGTTAGAAACTATTGGTTATCGATTTTTAACTCATGGCTGCGATGATTTGGCCGGCGAGACATGCAAATCCGTCGAGCCGGCCAAATCATCGCAGTCGTGGGTTAAAAATCGATAACCAATCGGTTATAACCTATAACTGATTGGCGGAGCGAGCGAGCGAAGCGTAGCCTATAACGGACACCAAATTGCAAAATGTTGGTTGGTTGGTTGGTCCGTTGGTTGCACATTTTTAGTCTGGGTGGAGCCCAAACGAAAGATCGGATTGGAATGATATTTGGTACAACGCTTGATACCCCAAACAGTATTGTTGAGCCACAATTTTACGTAAATCGAATAATTATTACGGGAGAAATAACAAATTTTCGAATTTATTTCTAACACTCATCATTGTAAAATTGGAATCGTGAATAGTTAAGGAATTCCGACGACGCATACCCTTGCTGGTGGTAGTCAAGTGAACTTAAAGAAACACGGAAAATTAAATTTTCGTTTCTTCTTATTAGCTGATAACCTTTTTCGACGTAATTCAATAAAATAATAACATTTGGCTGGCCCTTACATTCAACCACTACAGGAAGAAACGCAAACATAAAAAACAAAAGGATTCCGGTACGATACACCTTAGGCTCATTTGAAAAGACGAATGCTTGGAGGGATTACCTTCAGCATGGCAACGAAACTGGCATTTACACTAGCGATGGGAATCCCGAATATGAAACCGAAATCGTCGTATCACGGCGAAGCTACACATATAAAACGAACTATACATCGGACGACGTATTTAAACACAGCATGAAACAACAATAATGTCTGCATCTAATAGTTTAAATATCCCTCGTTGCCACGGCAACGTGTGGACTCGAACCGTGGAGTATTAATGAATAGGCTTAATCTCAAACGCAGCTGCTACTTCACGAAATAAAAATGACGACTAAATATTAGGCCTAAAAGCTACAAATTAGGCCTAAAGGCTAAAATAGGGTTAAGAGCTAACACTTTTTGACCTACAATATTGTGATCGTTACTGATGGATTATAATGTGGTTTTAAAATCGCTGTCGCCGTGCGTGATAGAGGTGTACGCATCAATATTTTCGTTAGTGGCGTTGTCAAGACTAGTGTAAGACCAGCGGCAGCATTGCCAACCTGCTGAATTTTTTAATTATTGTTAAAAACTATCGCTCAGATGATTGTTTGGCTTACAGTTAAATGCTTTATTAACATTTTGTAATCTAGGGAAGGCACTTTGCGCGGCAGTAATTATTGTTGTAAACAATGTCAGAATTATTATTAGCGGCGCCAGCCCAACCAGCCATCACAAACGTGCCGTTATATTTTTATAGGTGGCGATGGCTCACATCTTTAGTGTCGGAACTCGGAACACAGGACTGAAAGCCGAAGGGTCGAGTCAAATTAATACAGAAGCAAACCTATTTACGTTGCCTTTTGGACTACATGACAGACTGCCTGAGCGGGGAATCGAACACACGACCTTTGGAACAGACCTCGGTCTCTGGTTCCAAAGGTCGTGGGTTCGATTCCGTGCTCAGCAATCTAACATATAAATCCAAAAGGCAACGTAAATAGGTTTGCATCTGTATTAATTTAGTGTCAGATGTGGAAAGAAGCTAAACAGACACTAAATGATGGAGCAAACGAAAGCCTATTAATATAATATTAATAAATTATAAATAAGATAGATTTGGCCTATTTGAAAATAAAGCTAAAATAAGACAAAGGCCTGCAAATAACAACAGTGCGTCACACCAAAAGGCAAATAGCCCAAAACTTAGCCGAATGAGCATTTCTGCTAGAGTTTTAAGGAGCATTAACACATATGGTACAGTCATTAAAATAAACACTAAATATAAATTTGAAATAAAGGTCTGTTCACTCCGCCTACAATAGGCCCAAAGCCTGTTTCCTAGTTTATATCACGGTTGGGACGTCCAGCTAACTCGTATTTAATTAAAATGTGTTTGTGTTTTGTGAAAACTGCTTCAAGAAAACTGTGACCAATCAGTATCTCGATACGAATGAAGGTCATACTATTTTAGTTTGTGGAGGGGGAAGTGTGTGATAGACGGACGAGTTCTTTCGCTCAAACTTTGTGGAGAGGGGGGGGGAAGAGTTAAACAGTTTAGGCGTCGGTTTTTGCTGGGTTTACGCTGGAAGCTCGCTCGTGTTTATCGAAGCGTTTATCGTGTTTGGAGTGAATAATTCGATATGTAACACAGCAGGGATAACGTGACATTGCTGGGGCAGTCTGGAAAGGTATGTAATTTATTTTGTGCAATTGTAATTTGAGAATTG
This sequence comes from Lithobius niger, assembly GCA_023313725.1. NCBI lineage: Eukaryota > Metazoa > Arthropoda > Chilopoda > Lithobiomorpha > Lithobiidae > Lithobius > Lithobius niger. The sequence goes on along the minus strand of JAHWFP010059579.1, from coordinate 31,804 downwards.
TTTAAAAAATACGGTAATAGGGTATTGGTATGAATGAAGGTCATTCCATTTTAGTTTGTGGAGGGGGTGGGGGAGTTAAGTTTTTTTTTTTTTGCACGCTGTATTTTTTTGCGCGCCCCCTTCCTGCGCGTGATCCGGAAGTATCAAAAGTGTGGGTTATCGGTAAAAGTGTGGGGTAACTTGATAACCCACACTTTTTGCGATGACGCACACTTCCGCCAGAGTTGGTTAACGGGATTTAACCTACGGAAATTTAGCGTGGCGTCACAGCCGTGGTATAATCTACAATATAGGCTACATACTCGCTTACTTCCACGGCTAAATTTTTCAGCATTCATGTCAAATCGTCTCCATGTTGTTCAACTCCCTATTGATCACACCACTCTTAAAGATTATCGGACACTTTTCCAGGCCCGGAATTTAATTGCTATTTTCAACGATATTTCCAGGTTTTCAACGACTCGTTCGAACTTTGAATTAAATTCCGACTTGCAGTGGTGCCCAGAGGGCGGGGGGGGGGGGGGTTATCGATATATTTATTATGTAGCAACAACACACCACCAATCACCACAACACAACATTAATAAACAAAAACGGAACGTTAAATGTTTAGAGTAAGGGTCTAAAAGTCAAAACCTAGAAGGAACGCCGACAAGCTTTGACAGTAAGGGTCTAGGTGTAAAATTTTGTAAGAGGCTGGTAAGCATTAGACCCTTACTACCCGGTGATTAGCTTAATTTTACTCTATTCGGACAGAACGTGTGTATGAACGGTTGTATCAGGTTTTCTTTGTTCTTAGAATATTGTTATGGAACTTTAAGAACATAATTTTCTTGTGAATTTTGTGTCTTTTGATGTTTTATAATTTTTTTTATTATATTTCGTAGTTTTACGGTATAGATGATAACTAGTAATGCTCTCTGCTGCGAATTCCCTGCCATGTTACTAAATCGAAAAATAATTTTCAACATAAAGCAAAGTAGCAAACGTATACCATACTACCACTGGATCATCACATGGAGGAGGATTTCCAGTTTTTCGTCAAAATGTATTTATTTCTGACCACTGGGTAGTAAGGGTCTAATGCTTACCAGCCTCTTACAAAATTGTACACCTAGATCCTTACTGTCAAAGCTTGTCCGCGTTCTTTCTAGGTTTTGACTTTTAGACCCTTACTCTAAACATTTAACGTTCCGTTTTTGTTTATTAATTCGTGTTACTTTTAGAATTGCAGCTAAACTGTAAAACAGTGCAGTTGACGGTCAAAATTGAGAGTTTAACACAGAGACCCTAGGCTGACTCTTACTAAGTGTTAATAATACAAACAAATCCTTAATCTTCAGTCTTGCAGCTGGCGTTTGCTGATTGGCATTGTTGCATAATAACAGGGTTTAAAACAGTGTCTGCGGCCTTGCAGTGCTGGAAACACCGGTTCTCGTCAGATCCCCGAAGTTAAGCAGCATTGGCCCCGATTGGTAGTTGGGTGGGTGACCTCCTGAGAATCCATTCCGGGTGTTGCAGACATAGGGCCTTAGGGCTTCGGGCAGATGACCAGGAGTGGTTAACGCTCGTTAAACCCTTTTTTTTAGTGTTTAAAACAATGTAAATCAATCTGGTCGTTTAGAGCTCCATAACCCCTGAACCACTTGACCAATTAGAAAATGTCTTCTGGAAAGGGCACATCTACAGAGCAATACCTGTAAAATGAGCTAAGAACCAGCTTCATATGACAAATGGTTTGACCTGTAGAGAGAACAGACGAAAGCTATGTACATCCGCAGAACAAGACCAAGAACAAACCCAAGACCAAGAACAAGAAGTTGTCTGTTTGGCCCCTCTCTGTATATCGGGTTTGGCTCGTCCGAATTTCACAATTTTTGGACAGCAGACAGACCTTGACTAGTCAAGGCTAGATTCCAAATTTGGTGTAAAGATGTTTACTTTTGACGGAGTTATAAGCTCTCAAAGTTGAAAGTTTAACACAGAGATCCTAGTCGACCCCTACTAACACTGGCTATGTGTTAATGACCCGTCACCAGTCAACACAACACATAAATCCAGAAAAAAAAAATGTTTTAGTAACTTTATGCACGGATGAATATTGATTGAAGACGAAACAGAACAATAGATGCTGTTGCAGCTACCAATTGTTAGGGACGGGTCATTATTTATCGTTCGGGTTGGGGGGGGGGGCCGGAGGCGGAGGAAATTGGGGGTCATGAAGTTTTTGGACCCTCTCGAGGGGGTGGGTCATACGTTTTTCAGGTCCTGTAAAGAGTAGGGGGAGCGTTAAAAACTAAGGCTGTGCAGGTACCAATACTGGTACCGGGACCGACTGCACGTACCACTAGTATCGGTATCGGACCGGCACCGGGTGACCAAGTACCGAAAAAAGTACCGGCATCGGCTTGTTTTTTTTCCAGTATCAGTATTTTCGCACATCAGTAATATGGCATATTGTTGCTAACGCTACTAAGAATTAAGCACCATTTAAATAAATAATCTGCAAGGTTTTAATCTCGTTGAGCTATAAAGTGTTAGCGAACAATTCCTTTATAAAAGTGTTATGTTTGTTACACCATTAAATTACTGATGTAACAACACGTTCTGTATTCTTTATTAAGTTATCATTTGACATCGGCATTGGCACCGGCTTGGTATCAGCATCGGCACAGTATGATCGGCCAATGACCAATAGCATCGGTAGTGGGATCGGAACCGGGTAAACGGGAACCGGTATCGGGAAAAGTGGCATCGGCACAGCCTTATCAAAAACACAATGACCAACTGGAAGAAAAAAAATCATTTTTTTTCCCTAAAAAATGACAATTTCAGCAGTCAAAATTTCTAAAAACGCCTCAGCTTCTGTGGGGCAAGCCCCCTGACCCCCCCATGATGTCAGTGTTACAAGGTTTTGATGTTATTAGCATCATTTCTACAAGTGTAGTTGTTACGAAAAACTTTGCACAAATGCCTTGGCTTCTTCTGTCTTTCAGGTGCTGACTATGTTACGGATGTGGGCATGCAAGTAAACAACGTGTTCACCATACTTATTGTATGAACCTCGACAAGGGTTCGGGTGTAAGAAACATTTTATAGAACATTTTTAATCCAACATGTCTTTTCGTTAAAAATGAGACATGTCGGTGTGGAGAGCTACTTAATTTGGTTACAGGAATCATCTGCAGACAGTCCCAATGGGTGTATACGAAAAGCATATTTTTGTTTGGGGGGAAGAGGGGATCACATTATTTTTGGACCTTGAGCGGGGGAGCAGTCAAGATTTTTTTCAGGGTCTCGAAGGGGGGGAGGGGGTATCATCGAAAATTTGGTGGTCACATTTTCATTTCCTCCGCCTCTCCTCTCCCCCGTCCATGAATAATGATCAGTACCTTATGACGGGATAGAAATATAACGTATGAAAATAACATTGCCGACAATTTGTGTCCGGAGGGGGGGGGGGGGGGG